>JAYESA010000009.1:63895225-64052725 GCA_036927795.1 Iris macrosiphon
CACCCTATCAATTTTCATTCAGCCGCTCAACATCTCTCTATATATATATATATTATAATAACCCTAATTATCCCATTATTTTAGAGTGAGAGATTTTGGAGAATTGTCATCTAGGGTTACTTCATCTTCTAGAAGCCATTGCGCATAGCTCCGGACTCCAAACGAGGCCTAGTTTCTTGCATTAGAATGATATTGACGTTAGATTTCTGATTATATAAATTGTTTTACGAAATTATGAGTATTAAATTCTGGAAAACTTGTAGAGTACAACATGTCCGAAAATAGACGTATTTCAATGTTTTCGCGATTCTGGGAGAACCAGGAATCAGAATCATAAACCGTTTAAAGTTTCGGAAAGCTAATGTCGAGATCATTGACATATGTTTTTTCCAGAATTTAATTCAAAGTATTTATATACTCTTAATTCTGTAGAACTTCTAGGTTAGAATTTAACCATCGGTGCATGATACGAAATTTGTATGTGCCATAATTCCCAAACGAACTTGAATTCGGACGAGCCGTAAATTCCAGAATATTTTTGATGATGAAATCTACAAGAAATCATTCATGAAAGTTGAGTTTGTATCGGTTGACTTTTCAGTCAACAGATCGCCTCGATTTGCGTGCCATGAGTCCCGAGTCGATATAAATTTAGTTTCTTTTGGGCAAAATTAGGTTTGACATAAAAATTAGAATAATAAGATTAAAATAAGATTTTAGAGTAATTATTTCAGAATTAAATAAATTATCTTTTGACATGATAAATTTGTAATACATATGCTATTTGGACAGTGATTTGGATTCTGATTCATACCAGCAAAGGACCACAGGTGAGTATATTCTCTGATAATTTCTTATCTATGATATTCTGTATATTTATTGTATTTAGTGTAAATATCCATATTTCTTGACACGATGGTTACACGGATTGGTATATCCGGATCTCGTCATGAGATGTTATTCCTTGTATATGGTGTATCTTGTACAAGTCTTATTTTATTATTTATCTTGTGCATGTACAGACACTAATTCTCGGAGAGACTTGCTACCTTCCTAGAGAATCCCGTACCATAGCGTACCATGGTTGGATCTACTATACCAGTCGGGGGTGAGGAATATTTTAGTGTAGATATGTGATCATACCATTCATGTACAAGTCTTGTTCTCATGTTAGTGTTGGCCATACACCGCACGTATGACTAGCCAGGCCCGTACTCGTGTATAAGTTCCCAAGCCGATCACATGTTAAAGCTAGTACTCACACACTTAGTCATAGTATTCTTCTTCATTTACATATTGTTCCTTCCCGCATTTATTTATAATATTTCCAGCATTTCCTTTATTGTATATCTCTCGTACATGTATATGCATCTTGTATATTTCCATCTATTTACTACTACATAGTTTATATCATTGATTAGAACTGCTATTAGAGATGTACTTTGCTCCATCCTGACTGGAAATATTTTTCCAGACTACGCCTTAGAGGACGGGTGTCCGACATTTTATGGACCACAGGGAGAGTAGCTGCTGACTTGGACCTTGTAGCCAGGTGTAATTCCGGGAGGTCTGGCCAGGATCAATAGTTATTTAGTTAGTTTTTATTAGCAGTTTATGGTACCAGATTTGTCTCCGGCATACCTTGTTGAGACTTGGATATTATTTTTGAGCTAGATTATTCTATTTAGACTTGTGTTGCAATCTGGTTTATTTATTTCTTTGATATCTTATCGTGCTTTAGCTATGTGATTGAGTATTGTTCATATTATATTGTACTATCTGTGACTCCTTATGGAGTTGGATGCTCGTGTGGGAATGATTAGATAGCATTGTGACCTAGACAGCGTTCTACCGCCGATGTTGCGGCGTAGGCTGGACGTACCCACGCACTCGTGCCCCTATACCGGGTGCGGGTCGTGACATCTCCACCCGACTATTATTTTGGATATTTCAGACTCCTTATTCTAGTTTAGTATTTCTTTTCTATGACTTGTTGTGTTGATGAGATTAGCATATCTGTGACTTGTGACATTATATATACCACATGTGAGTTTATATTCATTCTACAGCGTACGTGTGTATTA
The DNA here is from genome assembly GCA_036927795.1 of Iris macrosiphon. Taxonomy (NCBI): domain Eukaryota; kingdom Viridiplantae; phylum Streptophyta; class Magnoliopsida; order Asparagales; family Iridaceae; genus Iris; species Iris macrosiphon. The sequence goes on from JAYESA010000009.1 coordinate 63,897,310, forward strand.
TGGTATCCATATATTGGAGTTGCCATATACATACGGCTGGCATACTTACGTGTTCCTAGTCCCATGCAGGTCGAGTTAGCCGTTTTGGTTACGCAACTGTACCGAGCGGGCCTGCACCTAGGATTAGAATTTTTGATCTCATCCACACTTGACCATAACTTACCTTCCTCCCAACATGTCCTACTTAAGTTCTTGCATCCTGCTTGATTCATGTACTCTTCTTAATCCTTCGTCCATCTCTTGCAGAGAGATAAATTTGCATAACAGGCATGCCGCCACCGGGGACAACACGTCTCCAGGGGACGACGACCAATCACCCGGAGTGACCTCAACGATACCTCTTCTTTCCGGACCGGATGGACTGACTAACAATCAAATTCCATCAACTTCTTCCACGATACCCGATGGGACTTTTCCAGCTCCATTAGCACCGCAGGATGGCCAGACACAGATGTTCCAATTCTTTCAGATGATAATACAAGAACAGAGATAGCAAACAGCAGAGCAGAGGCTAGAATTTTTGGCAGCACTTGAGAGAATGGCTGCACTAACCCCTGCACCAACCCATGCACTAGTTTCAGTACCACAAACTCGGGTTGGTTCAGTCAAGGACTTTGTGCAGATGGGCCCTAAGCCATATAAGGGCAATGAGAATCCAGAGGAGACTACGAACTGGAATGCCAATACCAAGAAGTTAGAGGCATCACAATTATCTTCTGACCTATGGATGATAGGCGTAAGAACTCATTTAGAAGGCAACGTGCATCACTGGTGGGAATCAATGGAGTGCCAGTTGGGTACGCGTCAAACTTGGAAATAATTCTTAGAGTGCTTTGAGAGGAAGTACTTCCCGGATACTGTAAGGGACGCATTATACGATCAGTTCCTCCATCTAGAGCAAGGGGACAAGACGGTTGATGAGTATGACGCAGAGTTTAGCCGTCTCAGTAAGTATGGCACAGTCCTAATACCTAATGACTTAGAGAAAGCTAAGAGGTTTCACCGTGGACTGACTCAGGAGCTCCAGCACTATACTAGCTCACAGTCCCAGATCTCTTATGCCGAGTTATTGACAGAGGCCAGGATTCAGGAGGCCATCAGCAAGGGAAATGGAATTCAATGGAGAAGTCACCAAGGACCAGTAAGGATACAGCAAGGAGGACCCATTAGACACCCTTTGACACGCCAGCAATCAGATAGTGCTGCACCATATCCAACCAAGGAGCTCCATAATTGTCAATATTGTGGTAGGACAGGTCATATTCTAAGAGACTGTCATCGTCAATTAGGGTTGTGCATGATATGTGGATCAAGTCACCATCAAGCCCAAGAATGTCCTAAACAGAACCAGAGACCTATGGCATTAGAATTAGGAACACCGCATACACCCTCAAGTATAGGAGACCAAAGGGACCCACCACTGCTTCACAGTCTGCACAAATGGAGGAGACTAGACCCCAGTTGAACAACCAAGGACAAGGCCAAGCACTCATTATGACAAGTATGGGAGAGCAAACACAGGAAGCCGTAGATACATGTACGACCTTTTAGTTATAATTGTCCTTGCATACTCATAACCCCAATGTGACACAAGATCTTAGATGTACAAATAGATGTAGAATTATATATATGGTAGCTTAGCAGTTATGAGAATGTATGTATATTTTACCCAGGTGGCATACACGCGATGCTAATGGATGACGTGAGTAGCAGTAGTAGTATTCTTCCCCTATCCTTATCTCTACCCTCTTGGGTGACTCATCTCCTCCTTTTATATTCATTCCTTATCTCGTGCTTAACTCTTTCTATCATAGTTGTATCTTTTTGTGCCATTATGAATTGTTGATTTATAACAACCTCACCCCTATTTTGTTAGTAAAACATAAATGTGTTAGTAATGCTTGATAACTAAGGATGAGTTCTTAATATGTATATGCACAATAGCAATATCTGTATTCTTTATTAGTTTAACCCTTAAGTAGCACCATGTAGCCTAATAGAAATTTGTTAGATCATTAAAATAAATCATACCCTAATAGTTAGTCAAGACCTTAAGTGTTTTCCTAAAAACTTAGACTATGCCTAGGGAAGAGTTGAAGGCACTTGTTAAGAACTGATGACTATGACAAATCGCTAGCGAGGTAGCGACAGTTACAGCCAGACGATTTTGGTAGAGTAGTCAAATTACTTGCAGCCATACTGGCCAGGTGGCCTGGCAGTATTAGACTATGATACTTGACGGTTACAAAAAAAGTCATAGTTATGAGATTCTAGACAGGTATCCCAAGATTCTCGACCCAATAAATGTATTTGCCTTACAAACCTAGACAATAGATTCAAAGAATGTGACTACTAGTAGAATTCTTATAAGTTGGGTAGTGTAGACGAGTTAGAGGATGATAGAATAATGAATGGACAATAGATAAGAAAGTGTTAGAATGGCAGACCAGGAGTTTTAGGAGTCCTGCTAGATACCAATGTAGTGTAATAGCTATAGCTATCATTATGAATATGGGTTAGTGTCAATTTTGAGGACAAAATTTTTGTAAGTTGGGTAGAATGTAAAACCCCTATTTCTATAAAAAATCATATTTATTTTTTATTAATTAATAATTTAATTATAGTAATTATGTGCTAATTAGGAGAAATAGATTTTTATTAATTTTTATTTTAGGTGTTGGTGCACTTAGAAGATTTATGGGACCATTAGGAATTTTTTCGAATTTATTTCATGTAGGAGACCCCTTGAGCAGTGGCTAGCCTAATGGTGTGTATTAATATAATTCTAGATTTTTCCTATGAGTATATATGTATATATAAATATATATATATATATATATTTTAAAGGAATTTATAAAAGAAAAGAAAAAGAGTTAGAGTATAAAAAGAAAAAAATATATATTCTATTAAATAACTATTAAACTACTCCTAAAACAACTACTCCAAACAATTTCCATGCAAACCAACCTACCAGCCATCCGCTGGACCATTAGCAGCCGCCCCTAGTAGCTTTGTGATCCACCCTTAGCAAAGAAGCAACCACCCCTTAGCAAAGTAAACCCAGCACCCCTTAGCCCGCGTTAGCCGCCCCCTCCTCTCTCCCTTTCATATATATATATATATATATATATATATATATATATATATATATATATATATATATATATACTCTATTTCAATAAAACCCTAAACCTAGATCATCTAAAATTCTCCTCTTCCCATCTAGACCTAGAGAGCGTCGCCACCGCAGCCGGAGGACCCTGCCAGGCCGTTCAAATCAATCTCGACGACCGCGACCCCGCGCACTGCAGATTTCCGCAGCGAGATACCTGTGTTCCGGAGTTGTTTTCCATTGCCTCGCTCAACCAAACACCACCCCGTCTTCACCGGTATGCTCGACCCTTAATCCTCTTCCATATCTGTGTGATAGTAGACCTCGAACAACACATAACTGTAAACCCCCTCGACCCGATTTCAGTATTTTCAGGATTATTTTAACAATTTAGGATTTATGGCAATATTTTTAATTTATTTTGCCTACATATCCTGTTGACCTGCGCACCTGTCCATCACCGAATTATTTGGAGCTTTACTTTGACTGTTATCCCCGAATAAAGTTCACATACCTGTCCTAGACATGTCAGACTATTTTTCTGAATTTTGTGCAACTCCCAGATGCTTTATTTTGAGCCTCGAATGAGACGCACAAATATCGTTACAATCGTCCGTAATTATTACCTATTTAATTTTCTGCTCTTTACCCATCTTTGTACCCCTAGGGATTTGAGGCCCAACATGCACATGTTTTGCCCAAACAAAAATACGTTAATTTTCTACACTGAGTATACTACATTTAGTGTATTGACACCGTAGAAAAATTATGACCCTACCTGCCTCTAAATAATTAGAGAACACCGTGCGCAGTATTTATTAATTAATAAATACGGTGGCCCGTATCACCCAGAAACCAGGTCCAACCCCTGCCCAGACTCACCCCCATTCCCCTCGGGACCCTCACACAGCTTTTTCTTTCAATTCTGTGAATTTTAGTATTTTTCAAAATCGGGTGTTTTCCCAGACAATTTCGTAATTGCACAATTTTCCAAATTATAGGACTTTTACACAATTTATGAAATTACAGAGACTTTCCTGCAAATTGCAGTGCAGGGTGTCACCCCCTCATTGGCCGGTGAACCTGCAACGTCCATTTGGACGCGGGACTCACCCGAAAAGATCCCGAAAATATCCCAAAATATCCCAAAAATATCTCTAGATATTTTTACTTAAAATATCATTATAATTTTCTATATAATAAAAGAAAAAGAAAATAAAATCAGAAATCCTAAAAAAAAATCTACCCGACCCCAGCCGAGCTGCTGCCCCCCCCGGCATACCTTGTTGATAGCCACCAGTGATGAGCATTGTCTTAACTCGGTCTGGTCCTAAGAAAATAAAATCAGTGATGAGCATTGACGGACAATGCTCATCCTAAAATAAAATCAGAAATCCTAAGAAAATATCATTATAATTTCCCAAGTAACTCGGTCTGGTCCGAGCCTGGTCTCTTCGGATAGCCACCAGTGATGAGCATTGTCCGTCAATTGCATTCTGACAGCAGTCATCCAACGATCTTGGGGAAGCTCAGCTGCTTCTAATTGATGCCGAATGTTGGTGAGCCATTCATGCACTTCTGTTGGTCCCTCCTTGCCAGAGAAAGTACGGGGCTTCAGTTGGCGGAAATCAGTGATAGAGCCCGTCGGTTGCCGTCTAGCTGGTAGGTTAGCCTGCTCCAGTGCATTTACTAGACTGTTCCTCAAGTACTCAGCTTCGCGACGTTGGGCCTCAGTTTGGATTTGTTGCTGGGCTTGCATCATTGCGTAAAATATCTGGAACATCTGCTGTCCGTCCATTGCTTGCCCAGGTGGAAAGACAGGCATTTGTGGAGGAAACTGGGGCGGAGGTGGAATGTCATCACGCCGAAATCTAGAAGATTGCGGATCTGCTTGTCTGCTTCGGTGAGTAGAGGGATCTCCACTCAATAGCATCATATCGTCTTCTCCGTAGGTGGCTGCATCACCTATTGGTGTTCTTGCTGGAGTTCCGTCATTTTCTCGTGAATCCATTACTCTGCATCAACAATAAACTATAAGAGGCGCACAGGAGTCAAGGCAAGATGCAAGTTTAAAAATTAGTTCAAATACGATACAGATATCAAGAACGTTTGTAAGCAAGTGGATGAGATCCTAAAAACTTATCCTATTCTTATTGCAGGCCTGTTCGGTCCCTAAGTTGAAACCGAACAATTTTTAGTCGTGACCTGTATGGGCCACCACAAAAACTATGTCACGCCCCAGTCCCAAAATACCGAGGGACTGGACGCGTGATAATGGCCAGCAGCATGCACTGATGGACAAACCCAATTTAATGGATCCATCGGACATACTTAAGCTGTATTACATCAGTCAGGGTTTTACTTATCTCATCCACAGATATAAGATAGCAATAACAGCAAAAGAAATATTAAACAACAACAGTCAAAGTAAATAAAATCGGAGAACAATCCGATATTAAGTCTGTTTACACAAGTTCTCAAAGACAGGAAATAAATAGTTCAATTAAACAGGAAATAAGTCCATTTGCCATAATACTGAGCAGGGCGAAGCAAATTATTCAGGAGAAGTCCTCAGCGATCACCTCGTCCTCAGGTTCAGGTACTGCTCCGAGTAGTGCTCCTGTTTCGTACACCTCTGGGTAGATCTCGTCTGCTAAATCTGGGGACATAATCCATTCCAGGTCCTCAGGGGACATAGCAAGGTACAGAAAACACAAGCCAAATATAATGCAGTGCAGAAATAAAGAAATAACAGGGTAAGTAACTAAACCAGCTAAGTGATCATGCAAGATGAGAGTTATTAATCATACTTCAGGCTGAGACTACTACAGGATCAGTGACAAGAAACCATAGCAGTGTTTTCTCGAAGGGCCAGTACAGGTGCCAAAGCTCTGTGTCAGAGACTAAGACACTTCCAGATAACCATATATATATATAATATAATCAGCCTTGATATTGTAATACTCTCCCCACCCAATGAAATCTCACGTCACAGTTCTCAATGTTCATGTTACGCAAGATTAGAACTAATGCAGTCAGTCATGTTCTAAAGAAATAAGCTTAAGTCATGAAATCTATATTTTATACAATCCCCCTTGAATAATCAGGAAGATTCTGTATCATGCTTTGTGTTAGGTGTCCTGGGTTTAATTTACTTGATAGGGCAAGTTCAACAGTCATAGAAATTAAAACAAGAGAATCAAAATGAATTCAATGCTGCATTTTATGGCAAGGTACACTTGCTTGGGTTTCCTGTTTCAATTGTAGCTCGAGCTTCGACTGGATTTCCAGGCAGTACTCCGGTTGCTGAAACAAACATCACCAACAGATCCAGAAAATATTAATCAGCTAGAAATTCCTGTCCTTGAGTCCAATTTGGAGACAAGGGCAAAAACGTCAATTTCGGGTCAAGGCGGGGTCCAGATGTGGGCCGCTTTGCACCGAAAAATGCGCCAGGGTCAAAGGTCTCAAAAACTGTCCAACTTAGTGTCAACAGGTCAGGAACGATGATACGAACCCAACGGAACTTCCGGAATTGGATTCCGATGAGCCGTTCTCAAAATCGTCCGTCGGGTGGAGCCTGTGGGGCCCACGACACACGATTTTGTCAACGTTCTCCGAATCGAACCAAACTTGGCTCACAGGACCAGCGTATTGCTACGAGTCTGATGGCACAAGTTTTGTCTCGATCCGACGTGTGTACACTAAGTTACAGCAAGAATCAGAATGGTCGGATACGGGGCGATGTCCGCGGATATGCACTGATTTCGGTGTGCACGCACATCCGAATCAGCTTCTGCGAAATCCAGCACGTCCGTATCAACGACGCGCACGTATCTGTGAAGACCGCACGCGACCAAGTCGTCCCGTTTGGCGGGGCGTACTCGATACCGGGGTGAAACAGGGTCTAGTTTTTCCTGTTTTTGGATCGCGGTGTGCGATCACCACAGGACGCGATGCCCCGAGCGGTTTGTCCGGGCACCGAGAGGGTCATACAGGCTACGCGATGCAAAAGACAGAATAGAAAACAGAGCTACGAGGAGGAAATTCCGAGTACCTGAACAGAGTCAAAAATCAGTGAATCCTACTTGTCCAACTCGTGTCCGACACGCGCTGTGTCGCTCCTAGGGTTAGGGTTCTAGGGCTTCTGTGTCAGAGCTGCGGTGGCCGGAACAGCTGGAGGGAGGCCGGAGACGACTGAAACGGCGAGAGCCGGAGGAGGCGGCGCACGGGGAGTCGGCGGCTAGGCTCTGGCGGCCGGAGGCGGACCGGGCGGGTCGAGGAGCAGTGGGGTCGGGCCTGGGGGAGGCTGAGGCGGGTCGCTGGGTTCCTCGAACTACGGCGGTTGCAGTGGAGTCCGTCGGAGGGAGGCGAGGCGTGGCACGGCGGGTGGTCAGAGGGGAAGTGGCGCGGCGTCGGGTAACTGGGAGGCGGAAGAGAGCCGTCGGCGGGGTTTAAATAGAAGAGAGGGAAAGGAAAAAGGCGGGGCTGCCGTTACCGGAGGCGGAGGGTCGGGATGCGAGCGGCCAGGCGTTGCGAGGAGAGGAAGTGGGAGAGTCGGCCGGCGGCGGAAGGCCAAGCGGCGGTGGGTTGGCCGGCGGAGGAAGCTGAAGAGATCGGGGTTGGTTTGGGAAAGAGAGGGATTCGGGTTCGCGGGTGGACGGGTGCGGGTTCGGTCGGCAGACCCGACCCGACCCGTCTGGGCGGTTTAAGCGGGCTGGGCCGGCTCGATGGGTTTGGGCCGGTCTGGTTTTAAAAAAATAATTATCTAATAATTAAATAAATAAGTAATTACATAATATTAGTTATTAGGTGTTTAAAAATTCATCTAGGGTCCAATAAATTCCCGGAAAAATACCCTATGTCTAGTTTTTCATTTTACACCATAAAAGATTATTTTCATAATATTTTAATATTATTAAACATCAACTAAAAATCATTTAATTATTAAAACACCTTAGTTTTAATTTCAGAAAATCTCAGAAATATCCAGAAAATTGTGAAAATTTCCAAATTAAAATTTCTGAAAATCAGGAGGATTACATAACCACTCTGGTAAACCGTAGTAACTAGCACGCACTATGGTGGTCGTGTCCGATGGTCACTATCCCCGAGGTATGTCGATTGATGGAGTCCGAGGGTCGCTACCTCCGAGGTATGTCGGCTGATGATGTCCACTGACGAGTGTGTGAGTGTGAGATTTAGATCGAGTAGCCTACCCTTGCCCATACGTCAAAAAGTTATCCTCATTTGCATTCATATAGATTGTTTTGTATAGCGTACTTATTTATTGTCAAACATTATGCATGTTCACTGTATTCAAATTGGCTTGCCTCTATGTATCTTGTTATATCCCTCTGATGACCTGGTCCCTTGCTAGGTATAGACGACCAGGAGTATCCGCAGGAGTACGGGCTGGGACCTGACGCATTATTTTCTGCCAAGGAGGTCTTACCTTCTGAGCATCGTTGATTATCTAGCGATGGATCTTTTTAGCTGATACATTTCTGTCTTCACATTATTTTATATTGGAGATTTTATACTCCTCTCTTATTTTAGCTTTGGATATAGTCTTTGGTAGTGGATTTGTCTCCACCCGACTATTATTTTGGATATTTCAGACTCCTTATTCTAGTTTAGTATTTATTTTCTATGACTTGTTGTGTGGATGAGATTAGCATATCTGTGACTTATGACATTATATATACCACATGTGAGTTTATATTCATTCTACAGCGTACGTGTGTATTATGGTATCCATATATTGGAGTTGCCATATACATACGGCTGGCATGCTTACGTGTTCCTAGTCCCATGTATTTTGGGATTGGGGCATGACACATAATAAATTTACTCGTTTGTGCATTCCGATCAATGATACCATAAGAATAAAATTGAGTCAAGATAAAAGAAGAAGTAGACTTGAAACAATTAATGCTGGTCACCTAAAGTCACTATACGTTAACTTGTGGTGGGCGTGTTTGCTATGCATATGCTTAATGTTGTTTCAGTTATAGCTAGAACTTATTTATCTATAACTATTCAATGGGTAGTGCAAGTTGGAAACATGATCATTGAGCAAGGTAGCCTAGACTATGGAAAATGCATTAAGTTTATTTACTTATATTATTTTGATGTGCTTCATTTGATAACTTAGTTTGTTGATGAGGCATGGTCAAGGACAACTTGTGCACAAGAGATGTCATTCTACGAACGATTGCAGGGGCACTGGGACCACTTCGACCTGGGTAGAACAATTGCTAGTGTAGTCCTAGCATTAGATTGGTCTGTGCATCCGCTAAGGGCTAGCTACCCGAAGCGGAATGGAAGCTGACCCATATCTCGTCTGACCTAGTGATGAGCTATGTTTATTTAAAACTATGCAAACTAACTATGTCTTCGTGGCAGGGAAGGCCATAGTAACTTGTGTACAGTTGTTTCAGATGGTGTAGGTAAAAGTCACCGAACGGTGGCACATTTTGTTATGTCCTTTGATTCTATTGCATATACATATATAGCATATTGAACTATGGCAAGATAGAAAGTTCACATAATAATAATATTTTATGTTCACATAAATACAATGTTGATTTGGTATGTTGGGTTAGCTCGCCCTCACTGGTACTTTTTGAAGTACTGACCCTCGTTGTAGTAGGTTCCCCGAGCCAGGAAGACGTGGCAAGGAGCTGAAGCTTCCCCCAATATTCTACTGATCTGGCGTGTTCATGTTGTGACTTTTGGTTCGTGTTATAACTTTTGAAGCTCTAGTACATAATCACAAGATCCTAAACAAATCTTTGATAATAGCTTGCCAATCCAAGAAAATGACTTATTTCCACCACTGAACTTGGGGTAGAACATGACTCAACTACTAAAATTTCTTCGGGTCTACTGAGATCCCTTCTACTGTAATCACATGCCCAAGAAATTTAACCTTATCAAAGAAGAACTCATAGTTCGAAGTCTTTCCATAAACCTTCTTCTTCCTGAGGGTCTCCAGAACTATCCCCAGGTGTTTCTTATGCTCCTTCACTATCAATAAAAAGAGAACTTTCTATAACTCAATATGTGATATCTTATTTGTGTGCTCTATTGCATGTGTTCTAAATTATATCATTATGCCTAGGCCTTGTTCACGTACGCCTTACGCGTGCACAACATCACGTCCGGGGGACGATTATTGATTTAGCAAAAATTAGGGCATGACAAATACTACTTCTATGCCCATCTCCTGAAGATCTTCTAAAATTTCTCGTTGCGTTGTCAAGAAATAAGCTCATGCTCTCTTTCTCAAGGCATCTGCTACAACATTGGCCTTCCCAGGGTGATACTAATTTTTATGGTCGTAGTTTATCATCAACTCTAGCCATCTCCTTTGTCTCATGTTAAGATCCTTCTGAGTAAGGACATACTTCAAACTCTTGTGATCGGTAAAAATCTCTACTCGATCTCCATATAGATAATATCTTCAAAGTTTGAGTGCAAAGACCACTGCTGCTAACTCTAAGTCGTGCGTTGGATAATTCTTCCCATGGTCTCAAAGCTGCCGAGACACATGAGTTATAACCTTGCCATGTTGCATAAGAACATATCCTAATTATTTGCTCGACGCTTCACAATATACTGTGAAACCACCTGACCCATCTGGAAGCATCAAAATAGGTGCCGTGATCAACTTGTGTTTGAGCTTCTCTAAAGAGGTTTGACATTCATCTGTCCAATCAAAGCACACGTCCTTACAAGTCAACTACGTTAAGGGTGCAAAATTCCTAGCCAAGTCTGACACAAATCTTCAATAATATTCGGCTAACCCCAAAAAATTATAAACTTCTACAACCGTTCGGGAAACTGGTTTCGTCTCAATGGCTTCTATCTTCTTAGGATCCACTTCAACTCCTCCTTTAGCAATAATGTGACCCAAGTATGAAATACGATCAAGCCAGAACTCGCACTTGTTGAAATTAGTTTATAACTTATGTTATCTAAGAATTTAAAGAACTGCACGAAGATGTTGCTCGTGCTCTGCTTCACTTTGACTGTACACCAAAATATCGTCAATGAACAGTATTACGAACTTGTCCAAGTATGACATGAAAATACGATTCATGAGAGCCATAAACACTGTTGGCGCATTGGTTGCTCCAAAGGGCATTACTAGAAACTTTAAATGTCCATATCTCGATCTGAATGTCATCTTGGGTATATCTTGCTCCCTGACTCTGATCTGGTGATAACTCGACTACAAATCAATTTTGGAAAACACCGCTGCTCCACTAAGCTGATCGAACAAGTCGTCGATTCTTGGCAAGGGATACTTGTTCTTGATGGTTACCGTATTTAGGGTACGATAATCCACACATAATCGTGATGTTCCATCCTTCTTCTTCACAAGTAGCATTGGGGCTCCCTAAGGCGATCCACTAGCAAGAATAAATATCTTGGTTCTCAATTCTTCTATCATCCGAAACAAGACTTCTAACACTGAAGGCGCCATCATGTAGACTCACTCTGACACTGGTGTTGTTCCTGAAAGTAGAACAATGGTAAACTCGATCTCCCTTTCTGGTGGCATGCCTGAAAGTTCTTCTGGGAATACATCGGGGAATTCGCTAAATACTCTGGGCCATTGTACTTCCTCTGCTACTGTCATCCTTAAGATTGCTGACGAAGACTCCGTCTCGCCTCTAGAAAATGAGAATTCTTCTTCTCGGGGAATACGAAAGATAACATTGCTATTATAGTAATCTATCATTGTGTATTGGAAACTCAACCAATCCATGCCTAAGACTATGTCATAATCTTCCATAGAAAATTCTATCAATCTAGCGAAAAACTCTCGCTCGTACACTACGACTTGATACGAGGAATAAATTCTATCGAATCCTACGATATCGTTACCAGTAAGTATATTAAGTCTTACTGATAATGATTCTGGTTCTAATCCAACTCGTGTCTCAAATCGTGCAGACATAAAATAATGTGATGCACCAGAATTAAACAATATTGAAGATGAATGAGAGTTAATAAAAATGGTATATGCCATCACTTCACCTAAAGCTAACTGCTCTTCCACGGTGAGTGCCATCGCCTAATACCGTCCTCTCGGTACTGGTACTATCTGTTGCGGACCTCCTTGCCTGGCATATACTTGAGCTTGGGCCTGCACATACAGCTGTGTACTCCGTTGCTGGAATACTTTTGATTGGATCGGCAAATACCTCTAACCCTGGTTTTGCTGAACCGGTACTGGAGCCCTATACTGAGGCCATATAGGGAAAGATGATGATAAACTGGCTCTGTGTGGGTGGTAAAGATCCCACTCTGTGGCCTAGATCTCCATAAGCTAAGCACAACCCTTGTGCTATGCGGTACTCAGAAAATACGTGCCTAGGTTTCCCATAATTAGAACACCTTGCTGAAGAAGATGTTATTTGCCGTTGAGGTTGGGTCGGTGTCGTTTGCTGGACTAAAACTGTTGAAACTAGCCTCCTCATAGATCCGATAGTTAAATCCCTAACTGTCGTGGTTGGTGCTGAAGACTGTGTGTAAGAACCTCTTGAAGTGTGGGTCCTCTTTTGTAAACACCTGATTTTTCAAAAAATATTAAACTTGGAGTTTTCACAATTTTCTGAAATTTTCTGAGAATTTTCTGTAATTAAAATTAGGGTTTTTAAATATTAAATAATTTTTATTAGATAATAAATGATATTAAAATATTATGAAAATAATATTTTTCGGTGTAAAATAAAAAACTGGACTTAGGGTAATTTTTCTAGAATTTATTGGACCCCGGACCTATTTTTAATTACCTAAAAACTATTTATTTATTTATTTAATTATTTATTAATTAATTAATTATTATTATTATTATTATTTATTTTTCTGTTTAACCGGCCCAATTCCTAGCTCGTTTCTCTGGCCCAGCCCACGACCCACTACCCCCGGCCCAGCCCACGACCCACCTAGCGGGTCGGGTCGGGTCCACCCGAACCTGACCCGCACCCGCTAACCCGTCTCTCCCATTCCCCCAGCCCCCGAGTCCTCCGCCGCCTCCGCCGCACCGCCCGGCAACGCGACGCCCCGCCCGGCCACGACCCCGCTTCCTCCTCCGCCCCTCCGCCTTGGCCGGCCTTCTCCCCCTATAAAAAGCCCCCCTTTCTTCCCGGCCACCGTCGACTCACTCGCCTCCGCTCTCCCAGTCGCCGTGCCGCCCGCCGGAGCCCCGCAGTCCCCCGGCCAGCCTCCAGCGCCACCGTCCTCCTCCCCTCCAGCCCTCGCCACCGCCGTGAGCCGCCCCCTCCCTTCTCCCCTGCTCCTTCCCTCCTTTCCACGACAGCTCCGCCGGACGCCCGAGCCGCGCTCGACCCCGCCGTCGACGGCGCAGCCGCTCAGCCCTCCGCCGGCCGGCCGCCGCCGAACTCAGCAAACCCTAACCCTAACCCTAATTCTCAATTCTTCGTGTCGGCGTGTCGGACACGACACGGACACGAAAAATCCGGTTTTCAGAGCCCTGTTCAGATACTCATATCTTTCTCCTCGCTGTCCCGTTTTCAATTCCGTAAATTGCGTTACGAAGCCTGTATGACCCTCTCGGTGCCCTGATAAACCGCTCGGGGCATCGCGTCCTGTGGTGATCGCACACCGCGATCCAAAAACAGGAAAAACATCGACCCGATTCACCCCGGAACTGGGTACGCCCCGCCAAACGGGACGACTTGGTCCCGCACGGTCTTCACAGATACGTGCGCAGCATTGATACGGACGTGTGGAATTTTGCGGAAGTCGATTCGGGTGTGCGTGCACACCGGGATCAACGCGTATCCGCGAACACCGCCCCGTATCCACCTTTTCTGTTTCATGCCCTAACTTCCTGTACACACGTCGGATCGAAACGAAACTTGCGTTATCGGACTCGTAGCGATACGCTGGTCCGGTGACCCAAGTTTGGTTCAATTCTGAGAACGTTGACGAAATCGCGTGTCGTGGGCCCCACAGGCCTCGCTCGACGGACGATTTTGTGATCGGCTCATCGGAATCCAATTCTGGAAGTTCAGTTGGGTTCGTATAATCGTTTCTGACCTGTTGACACTAAGTTTGGTGAATTTGCAGACCTTTGACCCTGACACATTTTTCGGTGCAAAGCGGGCCCACATGCGGACCCCGTTTTGACCCGAAATTACAGTTTTTGCCTTTGTCTCTAAATTGGACCCAAGGACAGGCGTTTCTAGCTATTTGATATCTTCTGAGCATGATGGTAATGTTTATTTCAGCATCTGGACACATTTCTGGAAATTTCCCCGAGACACAAAACTGTAATTGGATCCAAATATCAGGCAAGTACCTGCACTTCAAGTTTAATCTTTATATTGTGAAAATTAATTTTCTTGCTCTACTAGTAACATTGATGTTTACACGTAGTATTAGAACACTGTATTTCATGTCTTGAATACTGATTTTTTCATGTCTTGCTATTTATGTCGGGTGGGAGAATACTAGGAGGCATGTAGTTTACCCTTCCCCCTTGTCGTGACTGCTAGCTGTGGGTACGCGACTGTACCCTCAGCCTTATACTTGTTATTCCTGACTGCTAGCCGCCTATGGCGTGCCTTATTAGCCTTATAAACCCCTATATGCCAACTATGTATTCTAAATACACAAGTTCACGCACATAGTTCTTGTTGTCTAGTTACAGTTACATTTTTCTGTCACATTTTATTCCTGTTTACTCACATTTCTGGTTATAGCAATTAATCATATTTTACTTCTAGTCCTGATTTATAGCATTAGTTTTCAGTTAATTTCACTACTTATGCATATTTCTCAACATGATGCTTAGTCAGTTATTTTCTACCTGTCACAAATATTTAGTTTAAATCTTGTTGTGCATTATGTACTTTACTCCTTTCCTGACTGGATCCGTTGATTTAGGCGATGATGAGAACCTTGCCCCCACCTATTATGGCTCCTATGAGGCAGCAGGTAATACAGTTGCGGAGCCGGTTCCCACACAGGAGACTACTCCTGCGGAATAGTTAGCAGTAGATATTTATTTTTTCTTTCATCTTAGTAATCGGGTTTGTCCCCGATTTAATTTTTAGATTCTGTAATAAACTCTGGATCTGTTGTCACTTTCAGTTTATAAAATCTTAGCATTCTTTTCCTGTTATTTTCTTGCCTATTTAATTATTATGAATGAGCTAGATTTTATATTACCTGTGATTATGACCTAGACAGCGTACTGCCGCCGATACTGCGGCGTAGGCTGGACGTACCCACGTACTTGTGCCCGAATATCCGGGTGCGGGTCGTGACACGTTTTTGTGGTGGCCCATGTAGGTCAAACGACTAAATCATTCGGTTCCAACTTAGGGACCGAACAGGCCTGCAACAAGATTGAGGATTTTAGGATAAAGCTCATTCACAGAATATGATCTTTTATTTCCAATCTTGATATCGATCCTAGTCAATTTTTCCTATCGCCCTTGATTTCCAAGTAATCTATTCTAACCTTCCTATCCCTTAATCTTCCAGAATGGTTCAGACCAGGAATACAGTAGGAGGCACATCAGAACCCGCTGAGCAGACTGTGCCTGAAACTCTTGCACTCCCTCCGCCTCCAACTACTCCGACAGTTACTCTGGATGGGGCACAGCTACTTGG
Source organism: Iris macrosiphon (assembly GCA_036927795.1). Lineage (NCBI taxonomy): Eukaryota > Viridiplantae > Streptophyta > Magnoliopsida > Asparagales > Iridaceae > Iris > Iris macrosiphon. The sequence goes on from JAYESA010000009.1 coordinate 63,913,082, forward strand.
AGTGTTCCAGGGACTAGTAGAATCCCAAAAAGAATAGACTGCCCTGCTACGGACTAGCCTTTCAGAAGCTCTTCGGTCCCAGGAGTCACCCCAAAAGAGGCCAGAAAGTGCCAAAGACTTCAAGAACCTTAAACCCCTGGAATTCTATGGAACTGAAGGCATTCTCTATGCCGATGAATGGATAGAGAATGTGGAGCGACTCCTGAAGACTGCTCGGGTCCCTGATGATCTCAAAGTGGAGTCTGCAAGCCTGCAACTATTTGACATAGCTCGGACCTGGTTTAGAGATGAACCCCAACTATCTGCTCCTGACCTCACTTGGGAGGACTTCAAGAGGCTGTTCAAGGAGAAATTCTACCCCGAAGTGGCTCGGGAAGCTCTCGAAAGCCAATTCGAGAGGCTGGAACAAGGAAACCTTTCTGTTGATGGTTACACTGCTGAATTTAGCAGACTGAGCCAATTTGCAGAATCCATGGTTCGTACCCCTGAGGATAGAGCCCATAGATTCAAGAAGGGGTTGTCTCCTGATATTTGCCTTGCTGTCACCACTAGCCGAGCTCGTTCATACGAGGAAATCTTGAGCGTGGCACAAGGTGTTGAGAGAGACATGGGACACAGACTAAAACGGGAAAGAGATACTGGAAGTATGGGACCCCACAAACGCCCGTTCCAACAACAACCACAGTAGAGGTCCCCGCAGCAAACCCAGCGTCCTCTCCCTCGAGCCACAGCACCCCAACACCAAGCTCAAGGACAGAATCAACGAGTTCCCACTTGTGGCTTTTGTCAAAAACAAGGTCACACCTGGCAAGTTTGTAGGAAGAGACTGGGTGCCTGTCTATATTGTGGATCAACAGAACATCAAGTGAGGGACTGTTCCGCTGCTCCAGGACGCGGACAAGCTTACGTGATGACCGTGGAGAACACGCAGACTCTGGGAACAGCTAATGCGCGTAAGTGATTCGTAGATACCTTTTTCTAGTATTGTTTAGCTCATGCCTATTGGTTCGTGACCTCAGCCCCAACCTAGTAATTTTGAACTTGCTAAATAACCTGGTATGCTTTTAAATTCGATCACTGTAGAGATTTTAGAGGCTTTTGCTATTGTGCTTATTTTGTGTTATTTTGTGAACTTCAATAATTTGTACCTCCTTTTCATCATCATCTAGCGCACTTAATTTTGCTGAACTTGACTTATGCTGCTATTTTATAGCCTAGTTTTGCAAGCTTACTCTTTATCGGGCTTGTTCATGACACATGTATTATTGAGGCCTGATCAACCCCACTAATACAAGTGTCTATTCAGAATCAGTGTACTACGGTCTGATCAACCTTAGTGCATTTTGATTCGCACTTCGCACGACTACTTTACGTGGATTGAGATATATAGTTGACCAGTATACTCGCCCCCTAAATATGTCCGAGCATATCGTATCAGTTACATAACTGTACTAATACGAGCATGCGAATAAATGATTACCAGAATAGAATTTCAATCCATAACCGCCTGACAATTTCTATTAGAATTCTTTAAACGCCTTGATCCCTATACCTCTGTTTTACCACCTCGCCCTTAAACTCTTTATTTTTGATCCTCGTCTTCCCTTATTTCGGAATGACAAAATCATGTGCTTGGTATAAGTTTGAGTTGTAAATAGTACTAGATATACCCCTCAGACTGGTGATGACCCTCTATGACTAAGGGAATACCATAGGTGGTGTATTTGTGTTAAAGACTTAAGGATTCAATACCATGATTAATTAAGTTGGGATCTAGTTTTACTAGTTGTATAGCCTTAGAGGGTATATGGGTAAAAATTATAAGTTGGGTAGCGACCTCAATGTTCACCTGAGAGGAACCCGTTAGACTGTAATCAAGTGGGATTGGACAGAGAGAACCCTGCCATATTTTAATTTTGAGGACAAAATTTTATAAGTTGGGTAGATTGTAAACACCTAATTTTTCAAAAAATATTAAACTGGGAGTTTTCACAATTTTCTGGAATTTTTTGGAAATTTTCTGTAATTAAAATCAGAATTTTTAAATATTAAATAATTTTTAATAGATAATAAATGATATTAAAATATTATGAAAATAATATTTTTGGGTATAAAACGAAAAACTGGACTTAGGATAATTTTTTTGGAATTTATTGGACCCCGGACCTATTTTTAATTACCTAAAAACTATTTATTTATTTATTTAATTATTTATTAATTAATTATTATTATTATTATTATTATTATTATTATTATTATTATTATTATTATTTATTTTTCTGTTTAACCGGCCCAATTCCTGGCCCGTTTCTCTGGCCCAGCCCACGGCCCACTACCCCCGGCCCAGCCCACGACCCGCCTAGCGAGTCGGGTCGGGTCCACCCGAACCCGACCCGCACCGGCTAACCCGTCTCTCCCATTCCCCCAGCCCCCGAGTCCTCCGCCGCCTCCGCCGCATGCTCCGTCCCGCCCGGCCACGCGGCGCCCCGCCCGGCCACGACCCCGCTTCCTCCTCCGCCCCTCCGCCTTGGCCGGCCTCCTCCCCCTATAAAAAGCCCCCCTTTCTTCCCGGCCACCGTCGACTCACTCGCCTCCGCTCTCCCAGCCGCTGTGCCGCCCGCCGGAGCCCCGCAGTCCCCAGGCCAGCCTCCAGCGCCACCGTCCTCCTCCCCTCCAGCCCTCGCCACCACCGTGAGCCGCCCCCTCCCTTCTCCCCTGCTCCTTCCCTCCTTTCCACGACAGCTCCGTCGGACGCCCGAGCCGCCCTCGACCCCGCCGTCGACGGCGCAGCCGCCCAGCCCCGGTCGGCCCCCCAACAGTGCCGCTCAGCCCTCCGCCGGCCGGCCGCCGCCGAACTCAGCAAACCCTAACCCTAACCCTAATTCTCAATTCTTCGTGTCGGCGTGTCGGACACGACACGGACACGAAAAATCCAGTTTTCAGAGCCCTGTTCAGGTACTCATATCTTTCTTCTCGCTGCCCCATTTTCAATTTCGTAAATTGCGTTGCGAAGCCTGTATGACCCTCTCGGTGCCCGGACGAACCGCTCGGGGCATCGCGTCCTGTGGTGATCGCACACCGCGATCCAAAAACAGGAAAAACATCGACCCGATTCACCCCGAAACTGGGTACGCCCCGCGAAACGTGATGACTTGGTCGCGCGCGATCTTCACAGATACGTGCGCAGCGTTGATACGGACGTGTGGGATTTCGCGAAAGTCGATTCGGGTGTGCGTGCACACCGGGATCAACGCGTATCCGCGGACACCACCCCGTATCCGCCTTTTCTGTTTCATGCCCTAACTTCCAGTACACACGTCGGATCGAAATGAAACTTGCGCCATCGGACTCGTAGCGATACGCTGGTCCTGTGACCCAAGTTTGGTTCTATTCTGAGAACGTTGACGAAATCGCGTGTCGTGGGCCCCACAAGCCCCGCTCGACGGACGATTTTATGATCGGCTCATCGGAATCCAATTCTGGAAGTTCCTTTGGGTTCGTATCATCGTTCTTGACCTGTTGACACTAAGTTTGGTGAATTTGGAGACCTTTGACCCTGACACGTTTTTTGGTGCAAAGCGGGCCCACATGCGGACCCCGTTTTGACCTGAAATTACAGTTTTTGCCTTTGTCTCCAAATTGGACCCAAGAACAGGCGTTTCTAGCTATTTGATATCTTCTGAGCATGATGGTAATGTTTATTTCAGCATCTGGACATATTTTTGGAAATTTCCCCGAGACACAAAACTGTAATTGGATCCAAACATCAGGCAAGTACCTGCACTTCAAGTTTAATCTTTATATTGTGAAAATTAATTTCCTTGCTCTACTAGTAACATTGATGTTTACACGTAGTATTAGAACACTGGATTTTATGTCTTGAATACTGGTTTTTTCATGTCTTGCTTTTCATGTCGGGTGGGAGAATACTAGGAGGCATGTAGTTTACCCTTCCCCCTTGTCGTGACTGCTAGCTGTGGGTACACGACTGTACCCTCAGCCTTATACTTGTTATTCCTGACTGCTAGCCGCCTATGGCGTGCCTTATTAGCCTTATAAACCCCTACATGCCAACTATGTATTCTAAATACACAAGTTCACGCACATAGTTCTTGTCGGGTTGCAGTTCTTGTTGTCTAGTTACAGTTACATTTTTCTGTCACATTTTATTCCTGTTTACTCATATTTTTGGTTATAGCAATTAATCATATTTTACTTCTTGTCCTGATTTATAGCATTAGTTTTCAGTTAATTTCACTACTTACTTATGCATATTTCTCAACATGATGCTTAGTCAGTTATTTTCTACCTGTCACAAATATTTAGTTTAAATCTTGTTGTGCATTGTGTACTTTGCTCCTTTTCTGACTGGATCCGTTGATTTAGGCGATGATGAGAACCTTGCCCCCACCTATTATGGCCCCTATGAGGCAGCAGGTGATACAGTTGCGGAGCCGGTTCCCACACAGGAGACTACTCCTGCGGAATAGTTAGCAGTAGATATTTATTTTTCCTTTCATCTTAGTAATCGGGTTTGTCCCCGATTTAATTTCCGGATTCTGTAATAAACTCTGGATCTGTTGTCACTTTCAGTTTATGAAATCTTAGCATTCTTTTCCTGTTATTTTCTTGCCTATTTAATTATTGTGAATGAGCTAGATTTTATATTACCTGTGATTATGCCCTAGACAGCGTACTACCGCCGATACTGCGGCGTAGGCTGGACGTACCCACGTACTCGTGCCCGAATATCCGGGTGCGGGTCGTGACATCTTTTGCCCTCCAGTCCTATCTATGATTCGCTGAAAGGTATACTCATTCTCCTTGCTGCTCTTAACACAGCATCAAAAGTTTGGAACCTGCCAATATGATCTCCAGGTGGAGTCCCGGCTGGAGCCTTCTTGCTCGATCTAATTCGATCGCAACCAAGGTCGGAGCAAACCGACTAAGTCTTCAGAACTCTGCCGCATAGCCATCGACAGTACTGCCCATTTTCTTCAAGTTGTTAAACCTTATTGTAGATCATAATACGATACTGTATCAAAATATCTGGTTTGAAACCTTTCACTGAAGATAGCCCAAGGGACGGGTACTGTTAGTAAAATTATTTTTGATGCCCACCAGTCTCGGGCCAAGTCTAGCAGTTGTAGACCAACTACTGACACTTCCTCTCTAGCCGGTACTCCTGCTACCTCTAGGATAGCTTTTATGTCCTGAAGCCACGCATCCGATGCAATTGCGTCCTCGGTGCCATAAAAATATGAGGGTTGTAGGCACTTGAAGTTTCTTGCTGAGTTATTGGCACGATGTCCGCCTCTTTCCAAAGTCCCTTGTACTAACTAAATGAGTACGTTCTCTCGACGTCCTTAGGATGCCAATAATTCTCCAAGGATACAAATTAGCACACTATTATCCCCTCCTACATCAGGTACTAGTTGCACTGATAAAATTACTGCCACGAAAGGTATTAGCTGTATCTGGGGTTCTTCATTTTGAGCTGTTCTGGATCCGGCCCCGGAATACTGAGGCTGAACCTCAAGTGTTTGCTGGGCATCGGAATATTGTCCTACTATTGGAGGAACTTGGGCTGGATGATCAGAAGGACCAAGAACAATGTCCCTGAAAGATAAAGGACACAAGGATGAAAGAAAAGGGACCTGATTGATCGAGGATCAAAGAAGATGTTGAATCAAGATTTCAGGGATATAAATTTGACATTGAAGGAGATCAAGGAGTAACATGATTGAGACATCTAAAACATCTGGTAGACCCCCCATACTTCTGAATTTTCAGACCTACATGGGCCACCACTTCAACTGTGTCTCATCCCAAAACCAGAATACTGGAGAGCGGAAGAAAACAAACACAGCTATGTATACCAGAGTACTCCATACCTCAAGATATAGTCACGGATGTCTGGACATGTGAGAGTTTACTCTACAATCCAGCAGTTATTCCTAGGTCAAGAATCATAGTTGTCTCAATTTCAAGCAAGAAATAAGTTACAAGATGTATGATCACCAATCATATAATAGTAAGGCATCACAAACTATACATACACATATGATCATGAAGTTAGTTACAAAATGAAGAACTAGCAAGAGTACGATATTACATGATTAGTTCTAGCTGTAATCTATAATATAATTTATATGTAGGCCCGCATGCTAGATATCATATTTTAAGGTACGAGCTAAACACGTGCTCGGTGGCTAAATGCCTCAAAAGTATAAGTACAAGATCAAGTGGGTGATGAAGAAGAAATCCACTCATGTCCGCGGGTGCTCCTTGTGTTTACCATCTTGAGGCAAAAAGTACGAAATATCCTGTGGTCCTACTTCAAAACTTGGCCATACAAAACCAGTGGGGTCAGACCCCAAAATAGCAAGTACCACAAGCCACCCAACTTAGGAACTAAAAACCAGCATGCAGACAAATTAATAAAAAATAGCACAAAGAACAGTTAAATAACTGAAGCAGGTAAAATAACAGTTAAACAATTTTGGAGTATTAAAAAAGGATATCTGGAATCAGTACCCAGATTATAGTGTTTAAATCAATAGTTAAATAAATTAGGACAAGACTAGACTAGACTGAAAATCAAGCAATCACGGCCAATCATGTACTACAGCTTGCTATCATTAACTAACTAGGATTATCACAGTACTAGTTACTAACACATGTAGTTTTGAGATTTCTTACAGCCACATGCCCTGCAGACTATCTGGGTTATCAAGGCATAAGAATACATAGAATAGATTATATCAGGTATAGTAATTTACATATAAATATAACACTCGAAGGCGTGCTGGAAGTGTGTCCCTTACGACGGAGAGCTCCAAATCTACCAGGTGTCGCTGGGATACCGAGATTGCATGTAGGCGAAAAATCTCTCTAGATGCTTCTAATACATTATTCTAGTGGTTATCCTTGGCAAGTTATCAAGAATTTCTGACTGCGGTACTTAGGAATTTTTCTTAGACATGATGCAGGACAAGACATCACAATAGCTTGGCAAGTACTTTCAGGACAAAAATAAGCAAATTAACTACGAGAATTTATCTAATCAGTTCAAGCATTTCAGTTCAGAAAATTCTAGCATGTCGGGAGTGCGCTTCATTGAGCCACTATCAGGAGTATCAGTACATGTCAGGTTAACTTGATACGATGAGCTATTATCAGGAATATTAGTGCAAGTCTGGTGTAGAGAGTTCAAGATTAACAGTGTTACATGTTCAGAGAATTTCAGGTTATGACAGGTTGTCACAATCGGGTTATAAGCAATTTAGTGAAAACTTGCATTCATAACAATTAAACATAATAAACTAAACAATGGAAAGAGTTAAACCATAAGTGAATAATTCATAAGAAGATAAACTACTATAATTATCATAGGCGCATGGGATAAGTTGGTCGCATGCAAGAGCTGTCCGCATGGAAGAGCTGCCGCATGGAAGACAACAAAGTCTACTTCGCGGGGCAAGTGCTGAGTGATGGACAATAAATGCAAGGTCAAAAAAGTGACTGATGTGACTAGCCGTGTCAAGGAAGTGACCAATGTGACTGGCCAATAAAGTGAGTCAGAAGAAAAAGACAAAATTATGGAAAGTCGTGCCAAGGCGGTGCAGATTCATGCACCTACAAAATGGAACGCATACATCCGTGTCGCATACACACGTTGCCGGATACACTCTTTTGCCGCATGAAATCTTTTGAACTCAGAGAATTTTCATTCGTTCAAGTTTCATGCATTTGGCCAAGGTGCGCATGTGCAGATTCAGTCATGCGTCCAACAAGATGGACGTATGCTAACTTTGGAGCGAGAAGTTCAGGCCGCATGCCAAGCGTGCCGTATGGAACTCCTTTGTCCCAAAACATCAAGTTTCAGCCATATAAAAGCTCCAAGTCTAAAAAGTTATTTTTTCCATGAAATCTAAGTCCGAATCCAGCAAAGTAGAGTTCAAAATCACATGAAATCAAGTGCTCCTCAGCATGGAACAACTAGTTTTTTTTATATATCAAGTTTTACTAGATCAAAACCAAGTAAACTCAAGAACCCCCAAAATCTTAGAATTCAGATCTACTCCTACCAAGTCCTCAAATCCTAAAATACCAAGAATTAAACATGTAGAGAAACTCATAGAGAACAATATAGAGCAATAAAATGCAAGAAAACTAAATAAATCCAATATAGAAAGTTCGTTCTCATTGGCAAGATGTAGTTGCCTAAATCCACTACTAAGCTACTACCACTACCACTACCACTACCACCAAAGGGAATGGGGAGGCGGGCCTCGGGCTGCTGTCGGCTAGGGAGAGGAGAGGAAAAAGGAAGAAGAAAATGAAGAAAGAGAAAGAAAGGAAGAAGAATGAGGAGGAGAGATAAATGAAATGTTATATATATCAAAGGGTGACTAGCAATATTCACAATCTACAAATTATATGAAAGCAGCTAAAAATTCATTAATTACATGGAAAGCAATATACAGCTATAACACACATATATCAGGTAAAATACAAGAATACGAAAATAATAAGACGGATCTCACACCTGGTTCCGAAGAAAGTCACCCACAATCTCCAAAAGTTGCAACTTCAATCTGGTGGGGAGATGATGATAACAAGAGGAAACTACACTACTATGATTGGAATGTGTTTACAAAGCCAACATTTAATGGGGAATTGGGTACCAGAGATCCACAAATTTTCAACCTAGCTCTTGTTACTAAACTAACTTGGAGATTCTTAACAAACTCTCAAATTGCATGGAGCCAACTTCTTCGTGATAAATACCTGCCTCACCAGAACTTCTGGACAGCAACAGCAAAACCAAATCACTCCTAGACATGGAAGAGTATCCTCTATTGTAGAAGTATCTTGCTTGGTAATGTATATTGGCAGGGCCGGCTCTGAGCTCATGGGGGCTCCAGTTGAACTTTCAAAATAGACCCCCATATATAATATATAAAAAAAAATTAAAAATTAAAAATATTCTTATCACAAAGATTTGAACTAAAAATCTCTAAAGTGCAAGACTAATATGTTAACCACTACACCGCAATTATTTTATTTAACTACTACACAGCAAATATTTTATGTTAACCACTGTATCATAATTATCTTTTATAACTAACAACTTACATGTTAATTTTGGGGCCACAGTAAATATGGGGTCCGGAACGGATGCACTCGGTGCACTTGCTCATGGCCGGCCCTGTATATTGGTCGTTAGGTAATGGAGAAATGGTTAACATATGGAAGGATCCTTGGGTTCCATTCAGACCTGACTTTAAAGTCCAGGGGTATCCATATTCTCATCTTCATGCTACTGTGGTTGGTGATCTGCTAAACAAGTCAGATTTCACATGGAAACATGATATAATCCTTTCATTATTCCCTACTGAAGAAGCCAATGCAATCCTCCAAATTCCATTATCCCCGACCAGTACTTGAGTCCTTGATGAAAAACTGGGAGCAGCTGCTGTATGTAGGGATCATGAAGGTCGATTTTTAGCAGCATTAAGCACCGTTGCAGAAGGAGGAAGCCAACTATATGCAGAATAGCACTGAAGCTGGCATTGGAGCTATGTAGAAGAGGCAATTTAAAAAGAGTCATCATCGAGGACGACTGCAAAGGTCTCCTCGACACCATCCAACACAAGGACATGGATACTCTATGGAAGGTTCGACACATCACTGAAGAGGCACGCAATGCCAATGAAGAATTTGATTACATCACATTTGAATTCATTCCTAGATTGGCTAATAATGTTGCACATTCTTTGGCCGCTTCCTCTCTGTGCTTGTATCAGCATCCTGTTACCAGGATTCATAACCAGATACCTTCCTGTACATTGACACATATCCAAAAAGATATGGTCAATTGTACTACTTCATAAATGAATGAATCATTTTATTAAAATAAAAAATTGTTATAAATAATTATTATGCACACAAAATTAATTGTTAGTTGGACATATGACAATTATCTACTTCCACGATAGGATATGCCATGTAAATTCTTTTTTCTGAACACAGATAGAAGGCTGCTATTTGGCACGCGCACGTGCAAAGCCAGTGTGCGTGCGGCCAAGAACAGCGGAGCGGTAGGGCAGGGACGGGACGGGCAGAACGGTAAGGGTAGGGGAGAGGGGGATGCGTTGGCGTAGGAGGAGGGGACGGGGGCGGCAGAGCAGCCTGCGGAGGACGGTGGAGCAGTAGGGGGAGAGGGTGAGACGTCGGCGTAGGAGGAGGAGGCGGCGGCTGCAGAGTAGGAGGGGAGGGAGGAAGGCAGTGGCGGGTGGGAAAGGGAGGTGGTGGCGGCACCGACGTCATTCTCGGTTGCGCACGTGCACTGGCTGTGCATGCGCGCGTCCCAAATAACTTTTTCGACACATATATGCCATATGGGATGGTAAGGACAGCAGTTTCCCAGTCTAGTTGTAAGATTGAATTACTCATTCGTCAAAACTCAAACCTGGAACAAGAGCACAAAATAGTGTCCGGGGGCTAAATTGAAAGGTACTCTGGTAGCAACGATCTATATAACTTGAAAGGTACTCTGGCATCAGCCTTAGTCAAGTGATATCTACAAAGAAGAAAAAATCTGGGAACCTGTCCTAAGATGTGAAAAAACTATAAGGACCTGTACAAAGTTATTCCTTTATAAGAACTAGTTTATATGCATGTACGTTGCACGTATTTTATACCAATTAGAAAGAACAAACAATAATCTTTTAAGACTAAATTGTAACTTGATACCCTCAACTATTCAAGTTTTGTAATTTGATACTCTAAACTTTCAAAATAGTCACCTTGATACCATAAAAAATAAACTTCCAAAAATACTCCATCTTCTCCAACCCCTCCCCACACCGCCCTCTCCCTCTTCACGCCGCTCACTCCCCCTCCGGCCTCGTGCCCGTGCGCATTGCTGGGACGCGCATGTCGTCCGTCCGGACGCCTCTTGCGCTGGCGCCTACGAGACCCCTGTGCCCGCGCGGCGTTGGGGCATGCGAGACCCCCGCGCTCGCGGGGCGTTAGCGCCTTCGTGCTGCCCGCGTCCGCGCGTCACCCTCGTCGGTGCGCCTCTCCGGACAGAGAGGGGAGGGGGTTCGTTGGAGAGAGAGAGAGAGAGAGAGAGAGAGAGGGGGGGGGGGGGGGCAGAGAATGGCAACATTCAATAGTTGATGGTATCAAGTTGACTATTTTGAAAGTTTAGGGTATCAAGTTACAAAACTTTGATAATTGAGGGTATCAAGTTGCAATTTAGTTTTCTTTTAATTTTTTACTACTTGAAAAGAACAATCTATTAATTTTTTATTACTAGAAAGTAGTAAAACAACAATCCTCGTACTTTTTTTTTTAATACATAATTACCTAACTACTCTTGTTAAATTTAATTAATCATTTTAATTAGTAAACATAGATAAGCATTTTTTTTGAAACAAAAACTTTCACGGTAAATCATAACTTTTCTTATTATATAGTAGTATAGATAAACGACTTTAGCTTCCAGCCAGTTCAACCACTTTTGATTTTAGAAGAAATCAATTCCTTGTTCTTTTTCTTCATTTGGAAAATTATAATTCCTATTCATTTTCTTTTTCCGTGTTTGGAGAGGCCAAGTAAATTTGAAGAAAAAATAAATTTGTTATGGTGGAAAAGTAATTCCTGTGGAAAAATCAATTTTGTTTTTCTATTTTTTTTTCTATGAGAATCATTTTATTTTATTTTTATTTTTTTTGACGTCCAAATATAAAAAAAAAAAATTACTTTTCTTTGCTAATGTCAAGATTCTGTCGATTGGGAAGCTAGTTTGATATAAGTTTTTTGATATAAGTTAGTTTGTTGTGAGACTTTGACGATTGAGAAGCTAGCAGGACCCTTCTGTGATTAAGAAAGTCGAACAGTCTAAGCCAGAGAGCGGCTAACAAGTAACAAGAGGAGGGAGCGACGTCAGTAAAGTCCATGAATTATTATCCATTTTTCTTTCTTATTCTAAAGAAATAGAACGTCCCATCCGAAACTATTTTAAGTCTACCAAGTCCTCTTGAATTAGTTCTACGATAGAAGCGGAACGACGCTAGTAAGGTCCATGTCCCACATCCAGAAAAAGAGAGGCAGGGTCAGATTTGTCCTTCCAAAAATATAATTTGTTTCTCTAAAATTGTAACTTGCCTCCAAAAAATTTGATTAGAGCTTCGCCAATGCTTTCCTCACTCCACTTCGATCCATCATCAGGTTTGTTCTAAGAAGTAACATTTGGTCATTATCTTGTTTTAAAATTTTCTTTAAGATTTATACAAACCCAAAGAGGTATACATTTTCAAGAAGCACCATGATGTCCATAGAATAGCACAATATTCACAAAAATGTAGAAATGCAAATGATAAGGCATATATCCTTAATTAAATTGTATTTCAAAAGGACCTAGTCCCAATTAAATTTCCAAGATATTGGGTCCTCATCAATATATAAGCAACCGTTTTTCCAGTAAAAGAATGATTTTATATGATTGATAACTTTTGCAATCAAATACTAAGGGTCTGTTTGGTTCACCGTAATATAATCATAATCGTAATGGCGATTACTTTGTAATTCTAATTCGGATGTTTGGTTGGACAATAAAAAATTAGATGTAATGTAATCGCAATTACAAGTTCGATTACATTAAATCAGTTTCTTCTAAAATCAATTACGTCATAAAACCTATGTAATCGCGATTACATTACAGCTTAAGGGAATTTTTGATATACGGTAATTTTTTTTAAAGTCGATTTTGGTCAATTTGGGTCGTTTTTGCTCATTTTTTTAGCCTTTTTGTCGTTTTTGCTCATTTTTGTCGTTTTTTTCCTCTTTTTTCTTTTTGAACGTTTTTGAACATTTTTAACTTTTTTTTTGCTCTTTTTTATCATTTTTTGTCGTTTTTGGTCTTTTTTTTTTTTTTACTATTTTTTGTCATTTTTTAGCAATTTTGATTTTTTTAGCATTTTTGTCGTTTTTGCTCTTTTTTTGTCTTTTTTGATGGTTTTTGCACTTTTTTTTATCGGTTTTGGTCTGTTTTGTCATTTTTATCGTTTTTTCACTTTTTTAATCGTTTTTGTACAATTTTTAATCATTTTTGTCATTTGTTTTGTCGTTTTTGCTCATTTTTATCTTCTTTTTTTTGTCGTTTTTGGTCCTTTTTATTGTTTTTTGTTCTACTTTTCTAATTTTTTGTCGTAAATGAGCCTTCAATTACAACGTATAAAAAAGCAGGCCGTAAATGATACGTCAAAAACAACGTATAAAAAATCAAGTCATAAATATGTTTATAATTACGACGTGCATGTCAAACACGCCGTAAAAGAGAAAAAACAACCCTTTTACGACGCACAAATTTGCACGTTGTAAAAGAGTATAATTTATAAAGCACAGTAACTAAGTACCTTAAATTATGTGCAATAAATGCTACATTTTCTTGTAGTGTGATACACAATTTCTTGTTGTATCGCATACTAGGAGACTCGCATATGATTCGTGATATTACTTATTTTTGGATCTACTTGTGTACATGATTGATTACACTTATTACTTGTTAGGTATGACTGGACATGTCGTGAATTTGATCCAAACAATACCATTGGGTGGAGAGGTCGGTCACAAGACGTATGGGTTGCTTTATACTTTTTTTTTGTAACCCATATGCTCCGCCGGAGACGCGGGTATGACGACCCAGGAGATATACATGTTTACAATTGGCCTCTGATGTTGATGACCTTTATGCATATTTGGCCCCTAGTTTCGAAGGGGAATTATGCCGAGCCTATTTCTTCCATACAACCCTTACGTGGCGAACGTTGTCCTCAAGTGCATGCTACATAATTATATTGGTTGTTCTCCATTAGCAGTTGCTTTCCAGCATTATATTTATGAGTTATCAGTGAGAGTTCATGTATGGTATTTACTGCACTTTATTTGCAACATATATATTATGTATATATCTTGATACATCTCTTTGAGGACTTGGTTTCTTTTCAGGTTATTGCTGAGATATGATATAATATTATTAGGAATATTATTTAAAATTTAGGTATCGCCTGATGATGCATTCTTTATTATTCTACCATAATTATTTTCTATTCATAGTTCATATCATTATAGATATAGTTTTGGATGTTTATTGTGGATATATAGATATTTGATCTGATCTGGACATTGTATGCGTATTCGAGTTGGGCTGGAGTTCACTTGAATATGTAGCTAGCTATTCGTAGAATCTTCATGAGCATATCTATTACATTATCCTCCATGTGAACCTTCTCAAACGTCGCATCCTTCTCCTATTCAGTGATACTTAATTGCAATATGTCTAGATCGACTATGAAACGTTGGATTCTTTCCAATATGGATTGTACTCTAACTATCGCATATTTGTAGGTCTCAAGTGGATATTCTTGATCAACCAATAAAAACTAAAAGAAGAAATAAAAATGAAAACAGTAACATGTGCAGCAAGTGCAATGGTTTTAAATGCAAAGGGCGACTACCCAGATCAAAGAAATTTCAATTCTTCCAACATTACATGACCTGAAACTTTCTATCTCAAAGTTCAATTCCTTGCAATAAAACATACATAAAGGATAATTTTAATTCCTAGACAGTTATTCCATGTTTATGCGAGAACAAGAAATCAAATCTTCCTTAGATGATACTCATATTGCCGATTAAATAAAAGATGACGATCATTTATTTGCTCTTCTTTGGAAGGAGCACCTCCTCAACCACCCTATCCAAGTTAAGAAGAGAGCTTCCCCCGTGATTCATAGTTGCACTAAAAGCCCTCTCCTTCCACTCTAAAGCTCTTCTCCTCATCTCCTTCCCCTTCTCCCCTTCCATCAACTCCCTTATGATCTCCTCCACTTCTTTCCGCTTCACATCGTTGTCGATCTCCATCCCCATGCCCCACTCGGTGCACAAATACCTACAATTAGTCTGTTGCTCCGCGAAGAATGGCCAACACAAGGTCGGCACTCCGCCGCTAATGCTCTCCAGAATCGAATTCCACCCACAGTGTGTCAAGAACCCTCCGACCGACGGGTGCATCAGCACCGTCTCTTGATTGCACCAGCTTGCTAGTAGACCCCTCTTCTCTGTCTCGGTGAAGAACTCCTCAGGGAGAAGCCCAGATTCTCCTTTAACAAGGTCAGGCCTGACCACCCACAAGAAGCTTACGTTGCTATTAGCCAACCCCCATGCGAACTCGACCAATTGATCATTTGTCATTGTTGTTATGCTTCCAAAGCTGACCAAGACTACTGATCCGGGATCCTTCCCTTCTAGCCATTCCAAGCAGCTGGTGTCTTCCTTCCACAAGCTTGATCCGATGGAAGCGAGAGGACTATTTGGAGGTACATGGCGAGATTGTAAGCATAGTGGGCCTATGGTATATATCGCGGGGAGCATCTTCTCCATGGAATCCAAGACGGGACGTTCCAAGTCATCGAAGGTGTTCATAATAATTGCCGAGGCCATTGAAGCTCTTCCCGTTTCGCGGAGGAAGAAATTAAGCATTATGTCGTCGTTATTTGTGGTCCGGATGAAGCTCGGGATGTCCTTGAGACGCATATTCTTCAACCCGGGAATCCATTCAATGGTAGTGCTGAGAAATCCGTTAGTTATATCACTCTCATCTAAAAGAAAAAAAAAAACAAGAAAAAAAGGTAAGTCATGTTATTAAGAGGAATGAAACCATCAAGATATCATGTTAAAAATATATAGCTAAAGTTCTAGCGGTGTCAGGCCAGTCCTGATTTCATGGGCGGCCTTGACGAATTTTCAAAATGGGACTCCCATATATAACATAATTTAAAAAAAAAACTGAAATAAAAATAAATTAAAAAAATATTGCATGAAGAATTGAATCTAAGATCTCAAGTGTGTAAGTCTAACATAATAACCACTGCACCACAACTGTTTTATGTCAGGAGAGACCCATAGTTCATACTAGTTCTATTTTTGATACATGATTATATATATATATATATATATATATATATATATATATATATATAATTTAAATTTTTTGGGGTCCTCCTACTCCTTAGGTCCTGGACGGTCGTCCTAGCTGTCCTGAGCAATATTGTAAACAAATTAACTAACTTTGAGGTGTAGTTCAAATTAGATCACATGCATTTACATTGTTGAAATAATATAAATTTATAATCTTCAATTCTTATCATAATTTTAGAGTTTCTGTTGCACTAGAGAGGACGACATAATTACCAAAAAGCTAGAACGTAGGGTTGTGTTGGAACAATATAGATATATAACTCTAAATTCTCACATATGATTTCTATATTTGTGGTGCAATGATAGGAACCTTGATACAAAATTGGCTTGAAAATGTTTAAACAAAATCATCAAGGTAAACTCAGAATATAGCTTAGTAATTCTAATCCTCTTCTCAACATGTCGTCTATGTCCAAAATGCAAATTCTATGGGAAGAACATGCAAGGAAAGGTAAAAATGAAGACACCTTGTTCTTAGACGTTCTCAAAAGTTTCTTAGAAGATATTGATATGTTGATGTAGATGTTTTTAGCTTTGCGAAAAATATATATGTGTCATCTACAGTTTAAAAGCTTCGATAATAACTGATATTAACTTTCTCAGAATAAAGTAGTGAAAGTCAATATCTTCAAGTAAATAAATGGTCACCAATAAGGTTCATTTCATAAACATATGATAATATATTTTACAGTGGCTGTGGGCTACTTAATGTAACCTTCCTCCCATACTTGGTCAAGAAACAGAATAATTAAATTATAGGATATTAAATACAATACATACTGAGTGATATAAGATATTAAGCCAAATACAAAATCAAAATAATTACAAGTCAACAACAGATATGTTAATCTGGTATAACATATCATTTTCCACGTTGCTTGGTTCCATAAAATTATTATTGTACTCTTGCAAACAAACATATTCTAAGTTGTAAATGTTGTACTTTTCTGTATAAATGTATATATGCATGCATGATACCTGACATTAACGACCAGGCAAATGGCTTGTTCTATTTCTCTAATATTTCATGAAGGTAATGGTGATTGTTTTTCGGCAATTGTATCTTAGAAGCTTTTAAATGCTAGATTTCACTATGATACCGTATACAATTTTTTTTCCATATATAAAGTTGGAGAATGACGCCTTTTAGAAGATAAAAGTTGGACGGTGAAGTCTAGAAGTTTTTCATAATTCATCTTTATATCTTTACTCATACTAATTATCATATTTCAAGAATCACATAATTTATAATATATTTATATCATATTAAAATTTACATTTCAACAGTCACATAATTTGTACTATATTTATACTTATATTGGTTAAATCTAAATAATCACAATAACGTAAAATAATAAATTTATTTAATAAGATTTCATATATTAGATCAATTTTATATTAATGAAAAATAAAGATTATTTATTAATAAATGTATACATGTATTCAAATATATAGAAATAATATGACAAACAACTTACAAACTTGAAAAAGCTTATATAAAATATCTTTCAATATATTATTTTATGAAAAGAACAAGATTAATTTTACCTTAACAACAACAATTCACTATTTTAAAAACCATCAATATTATTCAAAATAGTTATAAAATTTTAACACAACCACTTCAAAATAAACCCTAGAACATGGTTTCACATTTGTTGACATTCTATATACGAGGGTTTTATTCTTCCCTAATTGTGGATAGAAGCCTAGTTAACATAAAGTGTAATAAAAATGAACGAAAACTTAAAAATATTAAATTAATTAAATTTGGTTTGCTACATTTTTTTTGGAGTTAAGTGTGGTTCTAATAGTTGTATATTGCACATTATATATATATATATATATATATATATATATATATATATATATATATATATATATATATATATATATATAATTTTTTGTTATTTTATTTTTCGAAGTTATGATAAATAAAAAAATTGGTCAAATTCTATTGAGACAGAACTTATAATACACCTAAATTTTATAAAAAGAAGAAGAAGAAGAAAGAAGAAGAAGAAGAAATATAGCAATAAATTAGAATTTATAGGCGACCATCACCACAATCTATCACTAGAACCGTCATTGAAAATATGGAATTCAGACACTTCTCCGGTTTGGATAGTAAACACTTTTGCTAGTAGCTAACTGTTATTTTTAATTTATCTAAAAACTAATTTTATAGTTAGGTAACATAACTAACACATACTTTTTTTTCTCAAGTCTACTAGTCATGATAAAATTACATATTTATAGTCATCCACACATATTCAAAGTCCAGCGCTCAAGTGGAAAGCAGCACGGACACCAGACGAGACCAGCAGGGTTCGAGTCCCCCAAACCGTAAGGACGTATGTGAGTTGTAATAAAAAAAACACATATTCAAAAATATCTCCAAAAAAATTATAATAATCTATTTATTCAAAAAATCTTTTCATACTGAAAATTTTTAGTAGAGAGAAGAAATCAACTAATGGGCACATGATACGTTTCGTACTAAACTACAAAGGTAGAGGTGCACACAAACTTTTCCTACTAAGGATATGCCTAGCTCGTACAGTATATTAAAAGATAATTCTGAGCTTTTTATTTTAAATCAACACATAATTTAATATGTTTTCTACAAGCTGTTTTTGCTTGTTATTTTTTGAAATTTACTGTATTTCTTCAGCTATTTTTGAAAGCAAGGAGTACCTTCTAAAAAGATGATTTATTTTATACTGTGTGTTTCTATAATTTTGAAAATTATTACAGTTTTTTTAGTACATATCCACTCAATTTGTTGATTTTTAATAACTACTATATATACATATGCAAGTACTTTTGTATGTATTTTATATTATTTAGAAATAGTAAATAATAGTCTTTTTTTTTTACTACTTGAAAAGAGCAAATAACAGTCCATTAATTTTTTGCGATTTGGAAAGAATTCCCTTATAAGAAAAAGTGATTTGGAAAAGAGAGAAGGATCGAGATGCATGGTTGTGTTTTTGTTTTTTTAGCGATGACAATTTTCGACAATATCGAAAATGAAGTAAAAGAACTATTCAATTCTTTAGCGATGAAAAACTTTTGTCGCTAAATAATTTAAAATTTTACCAACACTTTAGCGACGAAAGTACAACATAACATTTTGTTCATAAAACTAAATAATCAAGTCGTTGAAAATCAGTCACTAGTCGTTGAAAATCAGTCACTAGTTCGTTGCTAAACTGGCGACTAACTAATGTTTGTCGTAGGTCAGTAGTTAATTTACCACATTTTTAGTGTTGATGCGTGATAACCTAACTATTTATATTAAATTTAATAAATAATTTTAGTTAGCAAACATATGTAAGAAAATATTCAGAAAAAAACATTATTAAATTCTCATGAAAGTTTTTATTTATTATATAACAGTATAGATGATCAGTTATGCTCTAGTGAGCATTATAGTATATTTTATGGAGCATTTTCTATTCTAAAAAACATATGTAGTCTTTCCATTGAAAAAAAAAAAAAAACAAATCTCTCCTTTAAAGATAAATTATTTTCAAAGATAGATATTTTTTATAGATAGACTATTTTTAAAGATAGATTTTTTTTAAAGTATATATTATTATTTTTAAAAGATAGATTTTTTTTAAAGATATATTATTTTCAAAAGATAATTATTTTTTAAAATTAAAATTAAAATTAAAATTAAAATTAAAATTAAAATTAAAATTAAAATTAAAATTAAAAAAGTATATATTAATATTTTTAAAAGATAGATTATTTTTAAAGATACATTATTTTTATAAAATTAAAAATAAATTAAAAATTAAAATTAAAATTAAAATTAAAACTAATATATATATATATATATATATATATATATATATATATATATATTTGAACATATTAGAACTATAAAATCCAGGATCTAAACACTAATTAGCCCTAGATTATTTTATATAGGTTTGAGATGAACGCGCACGGCATAACACACGATGTCCATCATGGCTTTTGTTCCCAATTTTTATCTTTTTTTTTTATAAATAGAAGAAATTATACGTCTCGTGGCTCGATTAATCGAGTTTTCGCCATCCAGTTAGACTTTTTATGTCTCTTTCCGGTAACCACATGGGTCACTCGATTTACGTAAAGATATTATCATAGTAAAATTATAATTTGAATAAGTGAGCGACAATCATTTAATAACTGTAAAAATAAATGCGAGAAAATTATATTTTGAACTCCATCATCATATACGAATTACATACCTTTGAGTGGGACGAGACCTCTTGCTACGAGCTCATGATAATGGAGATAAGCCATAAAGCCACATGCGCTCGGGGTCCAGAAAGCCACACCAGGGATCCCGAGCTCCTTGGCGGCGTCGATGGCGAAGCTCATGACTCCGTCGGTGACGACGCAAGTGACCGGAGGAACGTCGGAGGAGCCGTTGAGGAGCCTCAAGAGGAGCTCGCGGAAGGGAGCGAGACAGTTCCTGGTGGTGGAGTCGCACAGGGCCGGCACGTCCTGCGTCTTGCTCAAGTCCGGTGGGCCGGGGAGCCCGTCGGGGATGGTCTCGAAGCGGAAGCCCGGGGGCCCGTCCAGCGCCGACGGGCCGCTCGAGCTGAGGAGGCGGTTGTGGTTGAACTCAGTGTTGACGAAGGTGATGTGGAAACCGTAGCGGTGGTGGAGGAGCTTGCCCAGCTTCAGGAATGGTGTCACGTGGCCTTGGGCCGGGTACGGGACCAGAACCAAGTGGCCCTTCGTCTCTCCTGCTGCTCCTATTGAACCCATCTCAAAATCTACAAGAAATCAACTCGCTGTGGTTATCTTCTTCTAGCTTCTCTCGCGCGCGCGCTCTCTCTCTCTCTCTCTCTCTCTCTCTCATTTATATATCGGAAAATTTCACTCAGAGAATAATAATTTAATATATTTCTAAAAAAAGCAACAAAGTTTCAAAATTTACCAAAAAAGCATTAAAATGTCCTTCCAAAGGGCGTTTTACGCTTTTCCGTCGACGTACTTAACGGTTTAAATTTGGACGTTAAAAAAATTAATAAAAAAAGAAAAACGCCCTTCCAAAGAGCGTTTTATGTTTTTAAAATATTTTAATTTCTCTCTCTCCCCTCTCTCCTCTCTCCTCTTTCTTCTCTCGAGGAGGCAGGGGTGGACGGAGAACTGGACCTCGCCGACGATGTGGAGGCGGTGGCGGAGGAGGAGGTCGTAGTTGCGGTGGATGCTGCCCCCGAGGGAGTTCTCGACGGGGAGGACGGCACGGTCGGCGATCCAGAGCTCCACGGCCTGGAAGGCGACCTCGAACTGGTCACAGGGGATGGCGTCGCAGTTCGGGTAGGCCTTGCCGGCGGCAGCCTCGCTGTAGGCGCCGGGGACACCCTGGTAGGCGACACGGAGGGTGGAGCCGTGCATCGGGGCAGGGGACCGGTCGGTTATGGTTAGCGCCTTCGGGAGGTTGTTCCCTCCAGTTCCAGTTCCAGTTCCAGTTCCACCACCACCAATAGGGACCAGATCCAAGGAGGATGATGAGGATGAGAAGTCATCATCTCCATCATGGGCCTTGGTGCTGGAGAGGATGACACAGGTGCGGGAGAACCCCCCGTGGGAGAAGGAGAGCCGCTGGAAGGATCCCGGCGGCGGATCTGGAAGAGGCGGCGGCTCTTCTGCTGCTGCTGCTGGCATGTCCTAAGCTGGATGAGAGCGCTGTCTGTGGTGTTGATTGCAGAGAGGAGGGAGAGAGAGAGAGGAGGGAGAGAGGAGAGAGGAGAGGGAGAGGGAGAGAGGAGGGAGAGAGAGAGAGAGAGCAGAGGGACAGGGAGAGGGGAACGGAGAGCCGAGAGGGAGAGAGGAGAGAGAAACTTTCTGAAAAAAAAATTATTATTTTAATAAAAAACACCCTTAGAAAAAACGTCCTTCCTAAGGACGTTTTTCATTAAAATAATAATTTTTTTTTTCAGAAAGTGAGAGATGAGCGGGAATGATATAATATTAATAAAAAAAATATTAAAAAAAGCAAAACGTCCTTCCAAAGGGCGTTTTAGCTTTATTTAATATTATATTTTTTCCTCTTTTAACAGATAGATGAGAGGGAGAGGATAAAATATTAATAAAAATAATAAAACAGACAGGAGAGAGGAGAGAAGGGAGAAGAGAGAGGAGAGAGAAAAAATTAATAAAAAATATAAAACGCCCTTTCGAAGGACGTTTTCTATTATTTTATTTATAAATTTTTCTTTACTTTCTGCTCCGTTAACGGAGTTAAAATATATTGACGGAAAAGCGTAAAACGTCCTTTGGAAGGACGTTTTAATACTTTTTTTGATAAATTTTAAAACTTTGTTGTTTTTTTAAAAATATATTAAACTATTATGCCCTGAGTGAAATTTTCTGTTTATATATATATTACTCGCACAAGTTGACTCCTCTTTTGGTCCGGAGGCCACGTAATGGTTTTCCATTGGAGGAGAACCGATATTTTGGGAATAAATACGATGTAAAAATAATAATAATAATAATTGCTATCATGTAGAAGGCGATCATTGGTAAGAAATTTCCAAAGGCGGCCAAAATATCTTTTCGGTTTCATTGCCGACTGTGGAAAATTTGGAATGTGACGCACGCGCATGATTCCAAAACTATAAAACAGCAGCGCCCTGCATTATTTTAAGCCCATGCCGTTGGGGCCGGCTATATTGTACTGCTAACGTACAAAATTATAATGTGCGCTAAGCTGGCCAGCAAATTTATATGCGTTTTTTTTATACACAGTTAACATCTCTCTCTTTTCCCAAAAAACAGGTGTGCGCCAGCATAGTTTATGTATATATATTTCATTGGAATGTGAACTAGCTTTATAATTATTATATGTTATGATTCCTTTGTTATTTCTCTTTATTGGGTATTAAGTATAGGAAAATATCACAATAGTTGTTGACGGACAAATGTATAGATGGAATCAAAAGGGAATAAAGTACTAAAAAAATCTCTCATTAAATAAATATTTTTTGTAAAATAAAATCGCTAACTTTAAAACAATTTTGCCTTTTCATTTTATTTCACTTTACATCCAATTTTGTTTCTGCTGTTAACAGACGTTAAATTATATCTGAAATGACGATTATGTCTATGTAAAAAAAGTTTTTTCTTCCCATTCTCTCGCTGGCCGCCCTCCCTCCTTCTCCAGCGACGGCGATACAGCAACGACGGCCCAGGGAGGAGGGAGACACTAGTGTGGTTGGGGGGGAAGGCAACGACGACAGTGGTGGCGCAGTGGCAGCGGCAACGGTGGCATAGCGGCAACAGATGGAGGAAGGGGAGGTTGGGGGGCACAAATGGGGGTGGGGGAGGAGGGGATGCACGGTGGGGGCGGGGGGAGGAGGAGGGGGCACGGGTGGGGGGTGTTGGGCGGAGGGGGCAGTGGTGGGGGCATAGGGAAGAGGGCCAGCGAGGGTAGGGAGGGGGTAGGGTAGGGGAGGAAGGGAGGGGTATTTTAGTTATTTTGTTTTTTTTTTAAACATCAACTAACGTTCACTCGACCAGTTGATGGGAGGAGACACTTTGATCAAAATATTTATTGCGAGATAATTTATTTGCTGTAAATGTCTAATTAGACTTATTTTACGAAAGTAAGTAATTTAAGGAGTTTTTTTTTGCACTTTATCCGATATTTTTTACAAAACAACCTTGGATTGGATAGCCGAATAGCAAAATTCAGGGTTGGACACATGATGGGACATGCATGCGGAATCAACCGACTACACTAAGTTTTTTTTTACTCCTATTCTTTCCTAATCCAGCTTCTCATCCCTTCATCTAGCACAATACAGATTTCTATTTAAATACAGGGACGAACACATGAGTTGTGCTCTGTAGCATATGCATAGTATACATTTTGTTCTGCGTAAGAGCACATACTGCACAATCACTACCAGAATAACATATATTAGCGACGCCTAAAAATATCGCTAATAGGTAAACTAATGTACCAAAAATAATTTAGCGACGTAATTAGCGACGTTTTTACGGTGTTGCGCATTTCATGGTCGCTGACAAAAAATGTCGCTAGTCGTCACTATAGCGACGTATATTTACGATGACACGACGTCGCAGAATATACTACGATTAGCGACGTGTCGTCGTTAAATGACGACGTAATATTTGGTCACAAAATGTCGCTACAATAGTGACATTATGAGCGACGTTTTGCTACAACAATGCTGACATGGCAGCAAATTTTGCCATGTCAGCATGTTAGCGACGTTTAGCGACATACTAGCGACGTCTTTGGTATCAGGTAGCGACGTTCCGATACTTTTTAGCGACGTAAATGTACATCACAGAACGTCGCAATACGTCGCTAAATTGAAATTAAAAAAAATAGAATACAGTTTGTAAAATATTTTTCAACAAAACTCTACCTTCAATTATAAAATCACAGTTTATATAAATAGACCCGGAGCAACCCTCCCTTGAATTCTCTGGGTTCGCCGACCCCTTCGGTGGAACACTCAACACCGATAAATTTTAGGGTACAGTTAATATGAATAATAAACTAAACTCACATAGAAAAAAATCTACAAAGTTATATTACACTAAATATGTACCAAGAAGTAGATAAATAAATTTAAAATAAGTGTCACATGTGTCTCGAAATGTAATAAAAAGTATAGAATAAATACATCAAAGACCCAAGAATGGGCCAATACACACAAACACACTAAAATATGTCCAAACAAGGACTACTACTGATCAGGAGAAGCACCGCCGTGTATCTGGGATATAAGGAACTCATACTGCTCTTGTGAAAGCGTCACCGATGCCGATGGAGGAGGCAGTGATGGAGGCGATGTGGATGCCGGTGGACCAGGAGGACGTATCTGCTCTAATGCTAGCAGTCAGGCATCGTATGAATACATGGCAGATACCACCCTTGAAGTGTTCTCCTCCACCGATCGTCTCAACAAATCCTGCGCCGTATGGATCCTCGCAAGTGAGTCGCTCATGGCCGTATGCGACCCCTCCAGCTCCATTTGGCTGAGCTCCGTAGACGCGACCAGAGTTGCCAAGCTACGCTCTGTCGTCTGGCTCATAGTCATGAGCTCCATAAAGTTGTGCTCTGGCGTATGGCTCTGAGTCCTGAGCTCCATTAGGCTATGCTCGAGCGAATCAAAATGTGCGATGATCGTCGCATGGTCCGTTTGTGGCACAGACTGTGGCCGCTCCGTAATCCTCCGTAGCAACTCGTCACGCAGGTCAACAATCTGACGGTCAACGCTCTCCTGGGCTCGTGCCGACGCCTGCGAAGGGGTTGACAAACATACACTATCTATCAACATGGTGTCCGCTCACCTAGAGGAAGATGATGCCCAGCCACCTGAACTCTTCGGGTAGAGCCATGGGCCCAACGCCTAAACTCACAGTGGAAGCTGTGCTTTGAACAACGAGAGCCTCCCACCGAAGACAAAGTCATGCAAGTCGATCTAGGCGATGAATCCTTCCACAAACCCAACTTTATGCAGCCAGTTGGGATTCTGGATCGGAGAGAGAAGGTGCTGAGGAACCAGACTATTCCTTTGGTGCGCGTCGCATGGAGGCATCACTCTCCGGGGGAGTCTACCTGGGAGAGAGAGGATGAAATGCGAGAGCGTTATCCATATTTGTTTGTACCTTGAGGTATGTTATTTCTAGTATGTTCTGTTCATTGTTATGTTCTGTTCATTAGTTAGTTGTGATTCTTTAGTTCTGTTCTGTGATTTTCTGGGGGTAGTTTTCGTCTTTGAATTTCGAGGACGAAATTATTTTAAGGAGGGTAGACTTGTCACTACCATATTTTAGGAAAAAGGGTATTTTAGTAATTTCCTATTTAAATAAATATTGTGCATGGTAAATAATTAATTGTTGTATTATTTAATTATTGTTAGATATTATTAAATTATTTTGGACTTATTTCTAGTGGACCCAACTAGTTTAGTTTGGACCCATGGACCAACATGAATTAATTAGTTAGACTTGGCCCATTTAGAAAGCCCATAGTTAAGGAGATGGATTAAATTAATTAAATGATTAGACTAGAAGCTTCCTTCCTTAATTATTTCTTCATGAGAGGCCCCAAGGGGTACATTGGACATTTTACAATTGCTTGGGGGAGGGGCTATGGCCGGCCTATTAAAGAGGAGGGGAAATTTCTCTCTCCTCTCATCTCATTCCAAATCTAGATCTAGAATTCTCCCACTACCAAATTCCCTCCATTCCCAATCCAATTCCCTACCAAATTCATTCCAAATTCTTTCCAATTCACCATTAGAGAAGGAGGAAGCAAGGATCTAGAAGAAGGAAGCAAGGATCTACAAAGAGGAGCAAGGATCTACAATTTGGAAGCAAGTTCATCTCAATTGGAGGTTTCATTGGGAATCCATCTCCCAATAGGTATAATTTAGATTTTCCCATTTAAATAGCTTCTAAATCTGAGATTTAATCATGTAAAATCAACCTATATGTATGTACTACCCATAGGACTTTGTTTTGTGTTCATAGGAGACCCATGGAGAAAGTTATGGTGCTTTTTGTGTCAATTTTGTTGGAATTCCGAATTTACATTTTTTTGTGTGTGTCAATTGATCCTATAGATCAATTGGACATGAGATTTGTGTTTGAGGCTAGTGTCGTGTCCATATTGGGATACTTGTGGTTCGTATCCCAACTATTTGGTGATACGTGTCATTTGGGAGTTTTCCTCCGACACGGGGCTTTGAACATGTCGTATTTTGACACGGACACATAGATCTACTTTTGACGCTTTGATTTGTTCATAAATATTATTTGTGATCTGTTTGTGTCCTTCGGGGTGCATTTAGTTGTGTGTTGGACTCGTGTCGCATGCGTATCCTAGATCTAGTGGGATACGGTGAGATACTCTCCAATTGTGTGTATTTTTGTATAGATCTAATTAATTATGGTTCAATTCTTCATTTATAATTAGTATATATATATGGATATTAAATATTTATTTTGTGTATTTATTATAGTAATTATTGTAGCATAGATCTATATTTTGGGTGTGCTAATATAATGTACAATATAATATGTAGCTTTCTTGCATGCAAATATATATGTTACTACTTGTTAAATAATATAATTTATACATAAAATATTTTATAAAATATATTTGTATGTTTAATTGTGTAATTATATTATTTATAATTATTATGTAATTATTTGGATATTAATGTAAATATTTTAGGTGTGCTTCTAGCCATGTAAATTATATGTTCTTTGTTAAATATTTGAAGGTATAAGTTTATGTGTATATTAATATATATATGTACATTTTTGTATTAATGGTTTATATATATATATATATATACTGTTTTATATATTCTGTTTATATATATATATATATATATATATTGTTTTATATATTCTGTTTTTATATATATAATTATATATATATAACTTGTTTTAGTGACAGTGAATTAATGACAGTAAAAACTGTCATTAATTAGCCGACTAATAGCAGCCGCTGTAGCCTTCGGGCAATTAATGACAAACCTGTCATTAATTGCAGCAGCGGGAAACAGCAGCTTTTCTGTGACGCTTTTCCGCGATAGTTTAACTGTCAGCGAAAACCAAAGCAGTGGCAGTTTATTATTTGGGTTTCGGTGACAGTCCTTCGGTGACAGTCCCGACTGTCACTATTTAAACTGTTTTGATTTAATCCTATTTTATTCACTGTTTTTCTATGACGCTTTGACAGATTTAATGTATATATTATATATTATAATTGTATATATATATATGTATATATATATGTGTTTTGTGAGGAATAATAATTGTAATAATATATTATGTTATTTATATAAATGTTGGGTTGTATATATTATTTTAAGGTATATATTAATTGTATTATTAGTATACTTTGTGTGAGTTCTTTTTGAATCTAATTTGATTCCTAAATTATTGTAGTTTATCTCTATATTATTTTATAGATGTCTTGTGAGGTTGACTTTGGGTTTGACCATGTTTGACTTTAGTGGACTTTAGAGTTGACCATAGTTGACTTTCAACTTAGAATCGACTTATTGGCCTAGAAGTTGTCTAGTTTGACTTGTTATCTTTTCGGGACCTTGTTTTAATGTTGTATTCCATATCTAGGTCTTCCAGGCACCGAATCAGACATTTGTGAGACTATTCATTGGACTTCAGGCGAGTACATTCTCTGATAGTTTCTCATTTATGATATCCTCTATGTTCGTTGTATCTAGTGTAGATTTACATGTTTCTCTCGACACTATGGTTACACGGATTGGTATATCCGGATCTCGTCATGAGATATTATTCCTTGGTATATGGTGTATATGGTGCAAGTATTGTTTCATTGGTTATCTTGTACATGTACAGACACCGATTCCCGGGGAGACTAGCTATCTTCTTGGGGAATCTCGTGCCATAACGTACCGTGATTGGATCTATTATACCAGTCGGGGGTGGGGAGTATTTTAGTGTAGATATGTGATCATATCCTCCTTGTGCATGTCTTGTTTCTTGTGAGTGTTGATCATACACCGCACGTATGATTAACCAGGCCATTATACTCTTGTGCAAGTTCCCAAGCCGATCACATGTTAAAGCTAGTACTCACACACTTAGTCATTAGTATTCTTGTTCCATCAGCATATTGTTCATTATTGTATTTCTTTCCAGTATTTCCTTATTGTCTCTACATTCTTGTCTCTATTTATGCATCTTGTTTATCCACAACTATTTACTGTTACATAGTTTTTATCATTATTTGAGAACTGCTGTTAGGGTTGTACTCTGCTCCTTTCCTGACTGGATATATTTTTCCAGATGACACTGAGGAGTACCCTACCTATTATGGACCCCAGGATGTTGTGGGTTTAGATTCTGAGACCCTGGCTCAAGAGGGACTTATCCCAACTGAGACAGTTGACCCTGGAGTTGTAGCTTTATAGTTTTGTAGTATTCTTTGTACTGGATTTGTCTCCAGCATATTTCTGTAATTTTCTTCAGACTCATTGATGTATTATTTTAGACTCATGAGTTGTATTATGACTATTCTATTCTTTATCTGATTCGTGCTCATTTCCACCTTAGTTCTGTGATTGAGTATACTATCATTATTGGTGGTTCATTATATTGTTAGATAGTTTATCTAGACAGCGTTCTACCGCCGATTCTGCGGCGTAGGCTGGGCGTTGTTTCCGACTAGTACCCTTACACCGGGTGCGGGTCGTGACAAAGACTCGGCATTATGTGGTGGGGCAGACCATTCACGTAATCTCGTGAGTCAACTCCCTCAAGGTCCTCATGACCAAGCTAGGGGTGCTTAATTCTCGCTTAGCTACGTCGGCCATACTGCTGTCACCATACTACATGGTTTTTGTCCCACAAAAGACGGTCAAAGGACAAGCATTGGCCAATTTTTTGGCTGCCTACCCGGTGCCAGAAACGTCAAAACTCTATGATGAGATCCCAAATAAAGTAGTAGACTCCAACATGACAATACCAAAGGCCGTTTGGCGAATGTTCTTCGACGATGCTTCAAGGATAGGGCCCAAAGGCAATATCATCGCTGAGTCGAGATAGTACTAATTTCTTTTAAAGATCTAGTTATCCATCGTGCTTACTCTCTCACAGAGCCGTGCTACAACAATGTAAACCCCCTCAACCAATTTAGGGATTTATTTGAAATAAATAAATTTATAATAAACTAGAGAATAGGGATAATCGAATTTAATTAGGATTTTGTGCAAACAACTATATGTCTTATTACACCGCACCATTGCTACGAGGTTGGAAAGCCACACTAGCAAATACCTTCGACCCAATGACACGAACATCTTTTAGATATGCCGGACTACCCCTCGGACCTTTGTGCAGAAATAAATGCTCGTTGTTGCGTCTCAACTTAGCTACGCCATATTCCTTAGAGAGCACCTTACAATTATCAAATTAATTAAACTCGAAATCAAATCCACTCCAGCTAGGCCTGACCAAACCAGACCCTTGGACCCTGGCCGGCCCAACCCCAAGACCAAGCCCGAATGTCATTCCCTATATATAAGTACTCAAGTTCCTCCATGTAAACCCAAAAATAAACAACCCCTCATAAACCCAAACCCTAGCCGCATACTCCCCTCTCCCCTACGCCAACCATCATCATCACCGACCCATCACCATCACCGGAGCCACATATTTCTTCCCGACCCGCTGTCACTGCCGACCCGCTGCCATCTCACCGACCCGCTGTCACCGCCGACCCGCTGCCATCTCACCGACCCGCTGCCATCCCACCGCTGCCGCTGTCCCTTCAGCCGACGCAGCCGCACGCTGAGCGACGAGCCGCCGCGGAGCCAACCCGACCCCCGCGCGCTGCTGCCGCTGCCGCGCCTGCTGCTGTCGCCACCGCTGCTGCCTTGCTAGTTGTCGCCGGACGGAGCCCTTACACGCCGGAGCAATAGCCGCGGACAAGCCAGGCCTCACTCGACCCCGACCAGGTAACGAGCGTCGATCATTGGTTAACCTTATTATGCCATTGTGTCGTATCATTGCATGGATACGAGTTAACAATTGAAAACCCTAATTTTGGTTATGTGAAGGATTAATCATAATGCTTAGATGACTAATAGATGGTAATTAATAACTCAGTAATTGTCCTCATAACTGAAATTGTTATAAATGACTGGTAAAACCATCTATAACAACCTGGACGAACCAGGTGTACAGAACATGGATAGGTAAGGACCAGGAATGGTACTAGACGTAATATAATTTCCGTAAAACCATAAATTAGAACTAATGTCTTGAGGCACACGATCGATGACAGAACACGTGTACACCCTAGCTACGTGTACACACGGTGCTGTATTCGATTAACCGTGAACTTGAGACAGACCCTCAAGAGCAACGTAGTGTCAGTACACTGGGTCTTATTGTCTGATGTAGAATTCTATATTATATTGTGTGCCAGGATCATCGGATCAGACAGAAGACATCGCCAGAGCAGGCTTCTGGCATTCACAGCTTCCGGATACAGGCAATATACCTTGCTATATTTACTGTCTAAATTAAATATGCACATGTTGTATGGTATTGTTGTTGCTTGTAGTTGATACAACTGTGCGCGTCCGAGTTGTCTCGGGTGCATTCGACGGGTACGTCGATGATTAGTATATACATAGACTTAGCTCTTAGTAGACTCAACCCCTTGGGACGATAATTCTTTTATTGTCTATGACCTGACACCTTACACGTTCACTAAGACATATTCCTATTGGGATGTGGGTTTGCGTACTCGACTAGCTATCGTTGCGTACATCCTACATCACGGTTAGCATGTAGTCAGGATATAAATTAGAGACTTGGCATATAGATGCATGGTATGTACGTTGAGTAGTCGACTTGTGTATCTACATTGGGCGGGGAGGACAGCTAGGAGGCGTATGGGATACACCCATTGGAACCGTAGTTCGGAGGAACCTCGGGTCCAATGATTTTCCCTTTACACTGATGCCACGTTCTTCGGAGCGATATGGACGATATACTGTACAGATGCCATTCTCTTCGGAGTATGGACGCTATGCCTACGCCTACTCATACGCATCAGAGTTGGCCTCACATTGCATTCACTTAGATGGCTAGTACACCCTTATTGTATTTATTTTATTCAGTATTCATATATAGCATGTTATTTTCTTATATCTTGTTACGTCCCTCTGAGGACCTGGTTTATTCCCATATTTAGACGAGGCTTACTACCCCACCGTATACGGCCCAGGACAGGAGACGAGATTTGCTACAGCTGAGGAGTTGGAGGTACAGCCGTCAGAGTTTCCGTGATCAGTTGGTAGGCCTTTAGCCTAGATTGGGAGCAGCATTATCTTCTCAGCTGATGCCCTAGTTATTATCTTTTATATCTTCTTTCAGTACTTTATTTCGTCATAGTAGTGGGTTTGTTCCCACCAGACATCACTGGTTGTACTATGATATCTTGAGACTGGTATTTATCAACCAGCAGTTTATTTAGTGTTTTTTTTGCTCTTTATATTGTGGATGAGATTAGATTACCTGTATTTGACTGATATTGGACATGTTAGTATTCTAGGACAACGTAGCACTCTTCGGGGATCCATTAAATTGGGATATCCTCGGTGACGTGTCAGCTGGCTATTGTCACGTGGCCTGGTTCCATACATTTTGGGACTGGGGCGTGACAAACAATGTAGCAAAGTTCAATGCTCTCATTATCGGGCTCCAACTCACTAAACAAGTGGGAGTGGAACACTTAGAAGCCTACTTCGACTCTAAAATGATAGTCAGTCAGGTCCGGGGCGAGTACGAAGTTCGGCATGAGGATTTAATCCCTTATCACCAAGCCTCGCTAAGTATAATCTCCACCTTTGACAGATTCTTCATAGAGTACATGTTCTGATAGTAAAACATCGAGGCTAACGCCCTCGCCGGTTCGCTGCTTCTTTGGTCGTCCCGTTCAACACTCATTAGTTGATTACTGTGGTCAGCCAAGAACTAGTCTGTCTGAAAAACAACCTCTGCATTTGTCTAAGTTACTCAGCAGAGGTAGACACCAAAACATAAGACTGGAGACTCTCATTCATCAACTACGCAGTCTATAAAATTCTCTCTAAGGACTTGAAGGAGGTCACTTCTAACAGGAAACGTTCCCTCCGGTTCTATTACGATACGGCTACTAAAAGGTTGTATTATCGTTACTATGATAGGCTTATGCTATGATATCTATTGAATGCAGAGGCAAAGCAAGCACTCTGTGAAGCTCACGACGGTGTTTGTGGAACACACTAACTTGGTCCGTAGCTAGACGATCGTCTCCGACGTATGGGTTATTATTGGTCGACAGTGATGGCGGATGCCGTGGACTATACAAGAAAGTGCCGAATGTGCCAAATTCATGCAGACTTCATCCACCATCCCTCAAAATTCCTACACCCAACGATATCATCTTGGCTGATCGAAGCATAATGAATGAACATTATTGGACCGATTAGTCCACCTTCGTCTAAGGGACATCGGTTTATCCTGGCTATCACCGACTACTTCTCTAAGTGGGCGAAAGTCGTACCACTCGCTGAAGTAAAGACTTTAAACATGATCAGCTTTGTCAAACATCATGTTATATATCAATTCGGACTATGTCGGAGGATTATCTACGACAATGGTCCACAGTTCGCAAGAAACGCTTTCTACCGATTTTGCAATAAAAATTGAATTTAGAATGTAACTTCGACTGCTTATAACCCATCCGCCAATGGTCTAGCCAAAGAATTTAATAAGAATATTATAAATCTCCTCAAAAAGTTTGTCTCATCTAATAAGCTCGACTGGAATGAGAAATTGGGCGAATATCTCTAGGCCTATCGCACAACGGTCCGGACACCGACCGACAGTACACATTTCTATCTAGTCTATGGAAGCGAGGCTGTGCTCCCTCTATAGGTCCAAATCCTCTCACTTTGGGTGGCCTTCTTCAACCAGATAACAGACGATGATAACCACCGCCGACATCTACAAGAGTTGTAAGCACTTGACGAGAAGCGTCTGTTAGCTCAATAACGCATTGAGTTGTACCAAGCATGCCTCTCGGAAGCTTTCAACAAATGAGTCAGGGAAATAACTTTCCAAGTAGGTAATCTCGTCTTATCGATGAGGAGACCGATGGTTATGACGCACAAAATGGTCGACAAATTCTAAGTCAAATGGGAAGGCTATTTTATTGTGGAGACAGTATAATCCAACGGTGCTTGTAACGACCCATTCCGTTCAAGCGGACAGCCGATTCAAACAGTGCAAGTTCAATAACCTGACCCATTTTGCTCAGCAAGAAGACTCATTTTAGGCAAAGGATTCCAGACTTGGCCCTTCAAGAGTTCAGACTTTCAAAGGCTCGCTCGGAATATCGCTCGACCAAGACGAATCATCGCTAAGGTGGGTGGCTACGATGAACTTATCTTTGCTTAGCTAGCACACTTAAAATATGGACGATACATGCTAGTCGCTAGGTTAATCACCCCTTGCATGCTAAGAAAGAATACAACGCACCTAGCTAAGAGAATAATCTTATCTTGTATTGCTTGTGTTAGAATATAAAAATAAAATTTGGCTTATAACTTGGACCCTCGCATGCTAACTTTGCTTCGTGCAAATAAACCCCACTATGCCTCAAGTAGATCATTATGGACCCTTCGTAATGCATTGTTTCACTTGTTTATACTGTTCGTCCCCTAGATTATGTCATTCGATATGTCCCTGTACGGTTGCACTCCTCGCACTACCCCTTAGACCGGGCCAACATAAATGCTTTTATTTCATATAAATGCATGCTTACATTATAGTTTGTACTCGTTGCCTCGTTTCAACGCTTTTCACATAAATTCAAGCCACGACCCCGGTAACATTACCATGTCTTGCATTTATCTAAGTTTCCCGAAAGACTATCGAATAGTCGTTCCGTGCAAGTATGAACCTGGAAGTATTCAGGACCATTGGGTCACCAAGGCAGTTCCTGAATCAGGGGATTTGCACCATATCAATAATCCAAGAATCACAGCTCGTGGATGAATACTCGTACCGTATTTAATTAAATAGCTCGGGGAGTCGATATATATTGTGAATGTAAACCCCCTCAAAAATATTTTAGGTAGACTGGTTATGGTAAAAAATTTGGTTTAGTTTCAGGTTGTCTAAGGATTAGAAATTAGGGTTGTGTAGACTGGTTCTTTAATTTAAACCCTTGGTGCACCTTACCGTTGCTACAATAATTGACAATAGCCTTTACTTTTCAATAAATCTTTGCACTCTTGACTTGACAAGCCAACCTAGGCACTCGATATTTCTGTCACTCACAAACACACTCCCTTGTGCTCTATTTTAATTGCACAACTTTCCAGTCATGAAAATTAATTCTTTAATCCTATGTTTTGTACCTATGTCGTAGCCATCGATTTGGGACACCAACACAATCCGTTTCGCCTAACCAATTAAAGGATCCAAGACTAACACCAAGCCTACACCATCCGTGACCTTTCTGTCACTCCCAATTGAGACCCCATGTACTCCCATTTAATTTAAAAGCACATATGAAACTTTATTTAATTAAATTGGGGACACCAACTTAACCTAACCCCAACTTAACCCAACACCCATTCATGAGGCTCATACAAAATACCCAACACTCTCTCATCCTATAAAACACCAAACATAACTTCCCACATCAAATTCTCCCAATTTTTTCTTTATGTGTAAACACCCAAATGTTAAGGGGCTTAAATACAAAAAGGGTGCTAGGTGTCACCCTTCTATTGGTGCAAACCAATGAAGAAACCCCTCCCCCAAACTCATATGACCGGTCACCTCACATTCTCTCTCCCCTTGTATTATACTATTCCTTCAAGAAGCATTCTAACCCTTGATTCAAATTTTCTCCCATCACCACCAACACACCACCGATACCGCAGCCAACATTTCTACCACCCCTACATAACCGCAGCCAAGCACCACCACCCTCACACCACCGAGCACCACCACCACCACCACGGTCGACATGTGCACCACCCCCACGGTCGACGTCGTCATTGACCGAAGTTGCAGCACTGCCGTTGCCACCACCCGTAGCCACCTGGGTAACTTCTCATCCTTTGTCATTATTGTGTAGTTAATTCTTTGTGGTAAGAAACCCTAGTTAGGTTTAGGGTTTCCTGACTATTAACCATGCATATTTTTAATGGCTTGTTTGAGATTATATATATGTAAAATAGATATTTTATAGCAATTGTTTGAGGATATATATATATATATAGGAAAGGCATAATGTTGGGGATGTTGTTACAATAAATTTTGGTACGTTAGTTGATGATATTATACGTGAACATTATGCGTATTTAGGTGCGCCAACTAAATTGGGTGTATGCAATTATGTCTATAATTACAGGGATGGTAGGGTCGAGGATGAACATTAAACATTGATGACTGAAATCACTGTGATGAATATTAGGGTTTGAAGATATTATTTGAGGACGTTATGCTTTTTGATGATTCATATTTGATGCAACGTTACCCTAGTCAACTTGGATCAACCCTCTAGTTAGTACCTTAGACGTAAGTTATGTAACTAAGACAGAAACCTATGCTAGTCTTGATGTCATCACTTATTTTAGATGAGCTAGATTATTAATTAATTTTATATATCATCTCTAGGTACTTTGGGATCCTTGGACTTGGACGTTGTACCGGCGCCCCGCCTTCAGCATCCGAATCCAGGCAAGTGTACCTTGCCATTCTGTATCTCAGTTCTAGATTTACTGTTTATTCTATCTATACATTGTGTGCGCTTTAGATCGGAATCATTACTTAGCGTCCGGGTCATATCCGGGTGCAGACGTTTGTTGGTAACGTCTAGTAGCGATTGATAGATATTCTCGATACCTTGATGTACCTACTTAGTTATATCGGAATCCTAGGACACATTCAGACATTGTCATCGTGCCAGACTTCCTGTATCCTGATAGTGTCAGCATAACCGGAATCTGTGATGACTGTAGGATCGTAATTGGTGCTAGATACTTCAGTATGACGAGAATGTTAGATAGAGGTTCAGGCTCAGCGAGCAGCAGATGCGTCTCGTTATCCGTATTGGGAGGGGAAGACAGTTATTAGACGCTTGGGCTACTTTGCACGTGCTATATATATATATATATATATATATATATATATATATATATATATATATTCTTATTTATATAGAAATTATGTATCCGGAGTCGTAGTATCACCCTTGTGACTCTGTGCTCGAAGCTACAGTATACACCGTGTGTCTCTGTGCCTTGGAGCTACGATTTTATATTTGGAAAGCCCACGTGTCGAACATTGTCTTCAAAGTTGCATCTCACTTAGGTGGTTATGCTAGATTACACCAGCGTATCATATGTTTCCTTTCTGTTTTACTATGGCATACTATTTTTGTACCTTGTTACGTCCCTTTGAGGACCTGGTTCCCTGCCAGATTGTAGGGTCGATTGCTGACGGGAGTCTAGAGTTACGGATGAGTATTATACCGGTATGTAGGTTTTGTTACTCGATATTTGTATTCACTTCTTCATTGTTCAGCTATTATGATCTTTACTTATTTTCTGCTAGTATAGGCCAATATTTGTAGACTCATATTATTTTCTTCGAGTCTATTCGGACGAGTGTAGTGTGGGATGCACACCATGATACATGTTGTCCCTTCTTTATTACATATCCTTGTGGTTTGAGACATAGACATGTATACCGTGTTATTTAGATAATGATCATCATTTACAGCTTATACGTATTCAGAGTCAAACTGGAGTCCCCTTGGTACATAGCTGGCCATTGCCACGTGGCCTAGTCCTATGTATTCTGGGACTGGGGTATGACGTAATTTTTGTGGTGGCCCATGCATGTCTCAGAGCATATCGTTTAGGTTACATTACTGTACCGAACGAGCCTACAATTTAGGATTATTGTTGAATAGGATCTCAATCCATAATCAATTTTAAAACTCCCTTTGTATTTGATTATCGTCCTTGGACTTCTAAATTGTATTCGTTCATTTTCCATCAATATCGTTATTATTGTTTCTCATCTCCCTTTTCTTCGAAGAGACGAATGCTTGTGCTTGGTGGTCCCCTCTAGAAGAATATTGTAGTCCAGACGAAAGAAGGCATAATTAACGTAATATTTTGTGAGAAGATGGTTACCCTTAGTAGGGTAGGTTGATAGGTTCCTTTTAGAATCTAGAACTAGTGTAGATGGTTAGCAAAAGAATTGGACCTAGTAGTATGTTCCTAGAACTGATAAAACCCTACCCTTACTTAAGATATCAGTAATTTGGGAAGTACTGGAAGCTAGAAAGATTGTTGATCCTAACCCTCTAGAATGATTTATGGGAATGCATAGCTAGATGCTAGGAATTAGTTGTAGCCCATAATAGCGATACCAAGAACGGTATTATGAACTAGAGAAGATAAAATTTTAGGCTCTCACCTGGAAGATGATTATCTGATACCAGAAATTATAGCATGTGCTTGGGTGATACCATTATTAAAATTATACTATGGTGACTCGGAGAAATAAATAACAGAAAAAAGAAAATTGAGGAAATTAAATTTTAGGTAGAATAAGCTGTGTTTTAATACGGTAGGCGGAGGATTTACTTACCGAAATAATAGGTATGAACTATTGCAAGAATAACACTGGTTGGGACTGTTTAATTAGAGGATTACACCTGGAGGATATGAAGAAATTAATACCGAAAGAATTATGTTTAAGACAAGGGAACAATGAATATATCGATAGAAGAATTTGGGAATATCAGATTAGAGAAGTAAACAAAAATTTGATTATGGATAAAGAAATAATACCATTGAAATTGAGGTATGAAATGGAACATGAATGAGAACAAACTCGAGGAAAAATTTTGAGGAGAAGAGTATTTATACATTAAGGGAGAGAAAACACAAAAAAAAAAATTAAGGAGGAATAGTGTTTGTAAATAGAACGAGAGAATTTATTATGAGGTTAAGTCTAGACTATGACATTGTCCTAGGCATGTATTGGTTGAGCCAATACCACGCGACGCTAGATTGCCGACGTGGTTGCGTTATATTTAGACCACCAGATCACCCTGAGTTTGAGTTTCTTCGGGGAGCCTGAGAGCATGGTGTCCAACCTACCTTAGCAACACACATTTTAGAAGGTGAACCGGTGTACCCCCGCATTATATCAGAGTTTAAGGATGTGTTTTCCAAGGATTTTCCAGGCCTGCCACCTGACAGAGAGATAGAGTTTACTATAGAGTTGACTCCCGGAGCCGAGCCAGTTACTTCCCCCGTCTACAGACCAGCACCGAAAGAGTTGGTTGAGTTGAAGGTCCAGGTAGATGATCTCTTAGACAGGGGTTTCATTCGGGATAGTATTTTCCCATGGGAGCACCCATCTTATTTGTGTCGAAGAAGGATGGGACGGTACATTGTGTTTCGATTACAGGGCACTAACTGCTGTAACGATAAAGAACAAGTACCCCTTGTCATGCATCGATAATTTATTTGATCAGCTGAGCGGTGCATGTCTATTCTCGAAGATTGATCTCAGATCCGACTATCATCAGATCAAGGTGAGAAAGGAGAACATTCCGAAGATAACTTTTCGGATAAAGTACGGGCACTATGAGTTTCTAGTCATGCTGTTTGGTTTAACCAATACGCCAACAGTATTTATGAGTTGGATGAACAAAGTTTTCCACCAGTACTTGGGTAAGTTCGTAGTGGTATTTATCGACGTCATCTTGGTATATTCCAAGAGTCAGGAGGAGCACGAGGAGCATCTCAAGATCGTGTTGGAGACACTGAGGCAGGAAAGGCTGTATGCCAAGCTCTGCAAGTACGAGTTCTGTTTGGATAGGGTACCATTCCTGGGTCATATAATCATTGGAGATGGACTATCAGTTGACTCGGAGAAGATTGCCGCAGTGGAATGTAGCCTACCCCTACATCAGTTACGGAGGTTAGAAGTTTTCTCGGACTTGCTGGATATTATTGGAGCTTCGTGGAAAACTTCTCGAGGATCACTGCGCCTATGACGCATTTGATGCGTAAAGGCGAGGAGTTTATCTGGACTGAGGAGTGTCAGACGGCTTTCGATGAGCTGAAGAAGCGTCTGACGACAGCACCGATCTTGACACTTTCTTCTGGATCTGAAGGATTTATGGTATATAGCAATGCGTCTGGAAGAGTATTATGATGTGCACTGATGCAGCACGGCAAGGTGATAGCTTACGCATCGAGACAGCTGAGGTTTCATGAGAATAATACCCAAAATATGACCTAGAGCTAGCTGCGGTGATATTTGTACTAAAGCTATGGTGGCACTACCTTTATGGAGAGCGGGTTGAGATTTACATAGATCATAAAAGTCTGAAGTATGTCTACACTCAGAAGGAGCTCAACATGAGACAGAGGCGTTGGCTAGAGTTGATGACAGACTATGATATTGAGTTGCAGTACCACCCTGGCAAGGCGAATATTGTAGTAGATGCCTTAAGTAGGAAGCCCATGGCATAGTTTT
Source organism: Iris macrosiphon (assembly GCA_036927795.1). Taxonomy (NCBI): domain Eukaryota; kingdom Viridiplantae; phylum Streptophyta; class Magnoliopsida; order Asparagales; family Iridaceae; genus Iris; species Iris macrosiphon. The sequence continues at coordinate 63,953,267 of JAYESA010000009.1, forward strand.
TGACGACTCAGCGATATTTGTTGGAGGATCTTCACGAGCTCAGGATAGAGGTTGTATTACTAGGCATGGATGGACAATTAGCCAGTCTAGAAGTTTAGTCTACATTGGTTGAGAGGATCAAGGCAACATTGCCTATCGATGCGATATTCGAGCGACTGCGAGAGAGGACAGAGGCCGGCATACAGACGGGACTCCGGATTCATGAAGATGGAACGTTGAGGTATGGAGATCACCTATATGTTCCGAGTGGTGAACTACGCCTGGAGTTGATGACCGAGGCCCATAGTTTAATTTATTCTATTTATCCCGGGGGTATGCAGATGTACCAAGATTTGAGACAACACTACTGGTGGCATGGGATGAAAAGGGAGATTACGAGATTTATGACAAGATGTTTGGTCTGTCAGCAAGTCAAGGCTGAACATCAGAGGACTGCAGTACTATTGCATTCGCTTCCCATTCTTGAGTGAAAGTGGGAGCACATTACCAAAGACTTTGTCACGAGATTTTCGAGGAGACCTAGTAGGAAGGATATAGTCTGGGTTATCGTGGACCGACTTACCAAGTCGGAGCATTTCTTGCCCTTCAGAGTTGGGCAGTCCACGAAGATATTGGCTGACATGTACATGAGGCAGATAGTACGACTACATGGAGTGCCTGTCAGCATTATTTTAGATCGTGATTTCAGATTCACATCATATTTTTGGCGGAGTATGCAGGAGAGGCAAGGAACTCGCCTCAAGTTCAACACTGCATATTATCCATAGACTGGTTATAAGTTAGAGCATACGATTCAGATATTAGAGGATATGTTGAGAGCGTGCATGATCAACTTTGGAGGATCTTGGGAGGACCATCTACACTTGGTAGAATTCTCCTACAACAACAACTATCAAGCAAGCATACAGATGGCACCTTATGAGGCACTGTACGACAGGAAGTGTAGGTTGCCAGTATGTTAGAGTGACGTGGGAGAGCATCAAATACTTGGTCCAGAGTTGGTGACACAGACAGTGAAGAAAGTAAAGCAGATTCAGGTCCACCTGCATGCAACACAGGATATGTAGAAGCATTGGGAAGATGCGCACCGCAGACATAGAATTCAAGGTAGGTGATTACGTATTTTTGAAGATATCGTCTACTCGTGGTACCATCAGATTTGGGGGCAGAGGCAAGTTGAGTCCGAGGTATATTAGATCTTTTGACATCTTGGAGCGTGTTGGCGAAGTAGCTTATCGTCTTGCATTACCTCCGTCATTAGAATGTGTGCATGACGTATTTTATGTATCGCAGTTAAGAAAATATGTGACAGACCCTAGCCACGTGCTCGATCATTCAGAGATGACAGTCGGGCCCAATTTATCATATGTGGAGCAGCCAGTAGGGATACTCGATCGCAGTGAGAAGATTTTGAGGGGACAGGCTATTCGACTAGTCAGGGTTGCATGGAAGCATCATTCGCTGGGCGAGTCTACCTGGGAGCGCAAGAATTTTATTTGACAGTATTTTTCGCATTTATTTGAGGACCTAGGTACGAATTTACGTACTACAATTCGATTACCTGTTAACTTTTTTTTTATTCTCGTAACTCTTATTTGTGCTTTACTTTTAATTTTGGGGAAAAAATTCTTCTAAGTTAGAAAGGATGTAAACTCCCTCAAAAATATTGTAGGTAGACTAGTTATGGTACGAATTTTGGTTTAGTTTCAGGTTGTCTAAGGATTAGAAATTAGGGTTGTGTAGACTGGTTCTTTAATTTAAACCATTGGTACACCTTACCGTTTCTACAATAATTGGAGAACAACAATAGCCTTTACTTTCCAACAAATCTTTGCACTCTTAATCTGACAAGCCAACCTAGGCACTCGATATTTCTGTCACTTACAAACATACTCCCTTGTGCTTTATTTTAATTGTACAACTTTTCAGTTACAAAAATTAATTCTTTAATTCTATATCTTGTACCTATGTCGTTGCCATCGATTTGGGGACACAAACTCAACCCATTTTGCCTAACCAATTAAAGGGACCAAGACTAATACCAAGTCTACACCGTCCATGACCTTTGTGTCACTCCCAATTGAGACCCCATGTACTTCTATTTAATTTAAGAGAACATATGATACTTTATTTAATTAAATTGGGGACACCAACTTAACCTAATCCCAACTTAACCCAACACCCATTTATGAGGCTCATACAAAATACCCAACACCCTTTCATCCTACTAAACACCAAACACAACTTCCCACATCAAATTCTCACCCTTTTTCTTTCATGTGTAAACACCCAAATGTTAAGGGGCTTAAATTCAAAAAGGGTACTAGGTGTCACCCTCCAATTGGTGCAAACCAATAAAGAAACCCCCAATCCTCATATGACCGGTCACCTCATATTCTCTCTTCCTTTGTATTGTACTATTTCTTCAGGAAGCATCCTAACCCTTGATTCAAATTCCTCCTTCCCCATCACAACCACATACTCCCTCTATATTAATACACACACACAACCCCTATATGTTGCCGTCCCTAATCCCTAAAAACCCTAAAAATCCCCCTCACTCTCTCTCTCTCTCTCTCTCTCTCTCTCTCTCTCTCTCCTCCCCTCCCTCTACATTCAACTGACTCCATTATTATTATTATTTTCCCTTCTTCTTCACTTCTCCTTTATTATTCTCCTACACCACCACCTTTACCCCGTCGGAGCACCACCTACCGGCCAGACCTTCACCGACGGCAACAACACCACCACCAACTCTACCTCCATGAACACCTTCATCAGCACCACAACCCGTCACCTCCACTATAACCCGCTGCGATCACCACGACCCACAGCAGTGCCACCACAACCCGCTGCCACCACCACGACCCGCAGCACCGCCACCATGACCCGCAGCACCACCCACTGCCACTATCACCTCCTACACCACCATAATAGCCCGTAGCCACCACCACCTTCGCCACCATCACCCGACAACCACCACAGCAGAACCTCTACCACGAACCTCCAACGCCGCCCCCTACTCCACCCCGACCATGATACCACACCCCTTCACCACCCCTACCATGACCACCACCGTTGGCCACTGCCACCACCAAGACAACATTACCCCACCACAAGCAGCAAATGCCATGATCACCTCCACCGAATACCACCTTTACCACCCCAACCACGACCACCATCGCAGGCCATTCCACGTAGCTCAGTTCCTTATATTTGGAATTGGGGCATGATAGTGAACAATCCTGCCTTAAAATTGAGCCTGTACTTGACAATATCCTGACTCAAAATTGTACCTGATATATCCGGACTTGTTCTTATGCCTGACCAGAGGCCTATAAGATTATAGACTTGCATAGTCACGGATAACTTGGTGCACAAGGGAGATCTTCAGATCTCGTTCCGCGGACGATCTCCAGGGCACCGAGGCTGATCCGACGTATCAAAATCTCCTGACTGTAGTCACCTGCATCGGGTAGAATGTTTGTAATGCTCCATGTTCCTGCTTGTACACCATTCTGCCCTGAGACTATACCATCCTCTATGGCGTCGTGCTAGTGAACTCCTGTTCATATAGATAAGTCATCATCGCTTAGCGATAATCCGCGTGCAATTCATTGCATCACATTATGTAATCTGAAACACCTGAACGATTATGAGTATAAGACATCTATACATAAATTGAATAACCTCAGCAATCTATTGCAATACACCCGAGTATCCCTGTAACTCGTGCACCTGAAACAGACCCTCGCTCATGACACTCATGTTTGCTTATGCATTTTCCTTGGATTTCATTATGTATATACTCGTACATGATTTAACTTGGTTGCCTTGGACAGGGAAGAACGAATGGTAATTTGGTAAGTTTTGTCGTGTTACTCTTATATTGTACGGTGCACTGCCACATTATGTCATAAAACTGATCCTAAGGCAAGACTAGAAAGATAACTTAATAGATGGTGCACAAAATTTTTATAACGTGTTTGGATTTGTCGAGCGGGAGAGAAGCCTTTCCACTAGTGCATTCATGTACTGATAACCCACCAGATTACTTACAGGGTGCGGAAGAACCTCGTTCAGTGCGAAAACCCCCTTCGTGCGAGCTAAGGCATGGAGTTCGCTCTGGAGTCTTGGAACTTGCGTCCAAAACTGAAGCACATATACAGGACATAAATTTGGAACATCGCCTATGTATTATTCCATAAATGTAGCCACTTAGCAATGTAGCCACTTAGCACGCTTTTACTATTTCGAGAGAGAGAAAGGACTTGAGCGACTTGTAATCTCGGCCTAGCGTCGCTTGTAATTCTTATTCAATATCAATAAAGAGCTTATTTTACTTTTATACTTGTGTTATGCAATGCTTGTGCTATTGACGACTCTGTGAACTTGTTACCAATCACCTGTTTGTTTCTTATTCCGCTGTATTCGGACTATCTATGCGACTCTATGGCTTATTTATTTTATCGCATGTTCGGATCATGGCCTTGCACGGACGCAGCTTGTGTTTGTGCGGCATCATTTCCAGATGGAAAATATCGTCTCGCGGGAGCGTTAACGCGGTGATTTGAGGCTAGCGGGGATGGCCAATTACCTGCAGGAGATCGGGTCGTAACATATTATTATCAGAGCATGGCTTTACGCCTTTGGACTTCGTATCGATTTTCTCAGTTTCGAAAGCTCATTCATGGGTTATGTGTATACACTATCTTACGTTGACCCGTTGGGGATGTTCCATATAATGAGTCTAAATAATTTTAAAAGTGCATGTGAATGATATTATTGCTTGAACTGGATAGGAATGCAAAGACCCTCGTTTCAACATGTGCTAGACTTTATGGTAATAGACTCATGCTAGAATTTGTAAGTTATGTGCTAACTCAAATACCTATACATGATTATCTAGCTGGTTAGTATGCGGAATAGATATCGTTCGGACTGTTAGCTATGCACACAACCTTTCAGCTAAGTTGTATTGGGTATGCGTGCCAAGACCTTTTGGTGCAAGCTAGCTGCAAGCACGATTCGTATATCGTTCAAGATAAGGATACGTCAGACTTAGAATGGCAACCGATAGAAATATTATCAGTTTATCGCTAAGGCAAATATAGAGAATCGTTCTTAAATTTTAAGAAATAGCTCGGACGGTATTTTGTGTCGACAGATACAAATCAGATATGGTTTACTTGGATGACTATCAACAAGGATATATAAGAGACTAAGATTTATCAGGTGATGCTTAGGTATGACGCATGAATTCTAAGGAAGGACTTGGTGAATATGCTAGCTAGTGATGCGAATACGGTTGAGGATTTAATTCGGTGACTCGATTCCTGAGTGGTGTGTGGATTATTTTGGAAATATTCAAACGAATTCATAGGTCCCGTGCGATAGTTGGTTTGAGCGATTGAGTATGTCTTGAATAAGTGATAAGGCTTATATCGAATTGGTATTTAAGAAAATGAAATTAATATCCTGGTCAAGGAAACTTGTTGAAAACTTGATGGATCATACGAGTGATTTTAAATTGAATTAAATAGATTAAAACTTGAGTATGGATATTGTGGTTCAATGAAAGAGGTAAGCGATAATGGATTTGACCAGGAGTTTGGAAGAATGATCTTGAATCTAGTTCGAAAAGATAATCTTCAAAATTAGTTCCAGTGAGAACGATTATCCTGCGGGAGTGTCGGCGTGGTAATTTCACGTCCGACGGGGATAATCGAACTCACGGGAACATGTTCGATGATTATTCCAAGTGAACTCGATAAATGTAATGTATCAAAAGTGGATAGACTTTGGCTTGAATATTTGAAACTTAGTTGTTTGAGGAATCCCATGAGTAGACTATGGATTATCAAACAGTAACATTAAAGTTGGATGATTTTGCTAGACAGATTATGTTCATGGCATGAACGGACATGACTTAAAGGATATATATATCTTGGATGAAATGAAGGTGTAAAGATAAGGGGTCTCTATATTTTTAATGATAACCATAATGTTCGACGTTCTTATCTTATGCGAGCGTAACTCTATGCTCGTAAATGCGTCACGTCCGGATTAGGACAATTATCCAGTAGAAGCGTTGGCATGGTAATCTCACGTCCAGCGAGGATGATCAAACTTGTGAGAGACTGGAGTGTGACAACTGATGGATCATCTTGATTTGTGGTTCGACACAATAAGACAAATTTGGGAATATAAGTAAATCGAAAGTATATCAAGGATAAGTTAGTCTAGAACCTGAAGTAAATCATGCTTGATGGTTTCGTGAATGGATACATGAATCTTGTGGACGACTTAAAGTTATGATTGAGATCGAAGATTTAGAATTGAATCATGGCTTGGTGGTCTAGACTTATATTGGATATATGATTCTATTAAACATTCTTAAGAAGATAGACTATGTGAATTGCTAAGCTTGTCATGCAACTTGGATATATCATGGATTTGACTGAACGGATTTGAACCATGTATAAATGAACGTGTTAATATGAGTAGAATGATATGTGCTCGTTGTTTAGAAATCTGAGTGAAACAAGCTTGGGTAGAATATCCCGTGCAAATGAACAATGGTTTGACCTTAGGAATTGGGGTGAGCATCGTGCGAAAAATTTGCACGATGAATTGTGTGTTTGAACTTGTACCTATGACCTTGTAAGCTGACATAGTAATTAGGAAGACGACCATATGCCGAGTGAAAGAACTTGTGTAACCGACTTTAGAGTATTGCTTGAACAAGCCATAGAACTGGGGCAGCAAGACTTAGTGTTAGACTTGGAACAATAAGTGTGTGCTATGTTTGACACAAACAGAATGTACGATAGGACATGGACGCTAGTCGATTGATCGGATAGATCATGTCTAACGGTAGTGCAAAGCTTGATTTGAGTCGGATTGGAAATAACATAGAATTTTGGTTGACCCAGTCGGAAGTATCCTTATGATTCATAAGACGAGAACACTTCAGATTTTTGCAAGTAGCTTGTCCGATTTTACTATCGCTAAGTTTGGTTAACTGTATATGTTTAAGGGATGCCTTGAACGCGTGCATGATCCAAGATCTAGTGATATGTTGAACTCGAGTGCAAATACTTCGCTATCGCTAAGTTGGTTGACATGCATATGTTTGAGGGACGCTTTGAATATGTGCTTGATCCAAACTCGTGATATGCTGATCTCGAATGCTAGTTCAAGTGAATATGTTAGATTCACATGGATGAGTATAACGACTTGGATAAGTTTGCCTCGGCCTTAGATCATCATTTAAGATGGATCATATCATACCCCGTGTTAAGTGATATATGTTCCTTGCTAAGTCGCAGTAGAGACCGAGTCAAAGCTTGGATTGAATGATAAAGTCATTCAATGAGACAAACCCAACATACACGCAACACGATATAAGAAACGAGTAGGAAATTATGTTCGAACGGATCTAGTAGTACCGATTGCTATGCTTGAGATTGATTCGATAGTTGCGATAGAATAATTTGCGCTCAGGAAGTCTCGAGGACGAGACTTTTTCTGAGTGATATATAATATAATGACCCATTTCGTTCAAGCGGATAGCCGATTCAAATAGCGCAAGTGCAATAACCTGGCCCGTTTTGCTCAGCGAGAAGACTCGTTTGAGGCAAAGGATTCCATACTTGGCCCTTCAGGAGTTCAGACTTAGACTTTCAAAGGCTCGCTCGGAGTATTGCTCGACCGAGGTGAGTCATCGCTAAGGTAAGTGGCTACGATGAACTTGTCTTTGCTTAGTCAACATACTTAAAATATGGACGATACATGCTAGTCGCTAGGTGAATCATCCCGTACATGCTAATAAAGAATACAATGCACCTAGCTAAGGGAATAATCACATCTTGTATTGCTTGTGTTAGAACATAAAAAAAAAAATTTGGCTTATAACTTGGACCCTTGCATGCTAACTTTGCTTCGTGCAAATAGACCCTGCTATGCCTCGAGTAGATCAATATGGCCCCTTCGTAATGCACTATTTTACTTGTTTATACTGCTCGTCCCATAGATTATGTCGTTCGATATATCCCTGTACGGTTGCACTCCTCGCACTACCCCTTAGACCCTGCCAACGTAAATGCTTATGTTTCATGTAAATGTATGCTTGCCTGCTTACATTGTAGTTTGTACTCGTTGTCTCGTTTCAACGTTTGTCACATAAATTTATACCACGACCCTGGTAACACTACCTTGTATTGCATCATTTAAGTTCCCGGAAAGACTATCGTCATTCCGTGCAAGTATGAACCTGTAAGTATTCGGGACCGTTAGGTCGCCAAGGCAGTTTCTGAACCAGGAGATTTGCACCATGTCAATAATCCAAGAATCATAGCTCATGGAAGAATACTCGTTCCGTACTGAATTAAATGGCTCGGGGAGTCGATATATATTGTGAACAATCCTGCCTTGAACTTGAGAATGTACCTGACAAGATCTTGACTCGAACTTGTACCTGATATATTCTGACTTGTTCCTGTACCAGACTAGAGGCCCGAAAGATTAGAGACTTTCATGGTCACGGATAACTTGGTGCACAAGGGAGATCTTCGGATCTCGTTTCGTAGATGGTCTTTCGGGTACCAGGGCCGATCCGACCGGTTAGAACCTCCTCACTGTAGTCGCCTATGTCGGGTGGGATGTGTGCAATGTCCCATGTTCCTGCTTGCACACCATTCTGCCCTGAGACTACACTGTCCTCTATGGCGTCATGCCAGTGACCTCCTGTTCATATAGATAAGTTATCCTCTCTTAGCGGCAATCCGCGTGCGAGTTATTGCATCGCATCCAGTAATCTGAAATACTTGAACGATTATGAGTATAAGACATCTATACATAAATTGAATAAACTGAGCAATCTATTGCAATACACCAGAGTATCTGTGTAACTCGTGCACCTGAAACAGACCCTCGCTCATGAAACTCGTGTTTGCTTATGCATTTTTCTTGGATTTCATTATGTATATAATCGTGCTTGGTTTAACTTGGTTGCCTTGGACATGGAAGGACGAATAGTAAGTTGGTAAGTCTCGCCGTGTTACTCTTATATCGTATGGTGCACTACCACACGAGTTAGGTTTTTCATTATGGCATAAAATTGATCCTAAGGCAAGACTAGAAAGATAACTTAATAGATGGTGCACAGAACCTTTATAACATTTTTGAATTTGTCGAGCAGACGAGAAGCCTCCCCACCAGTGCATTCATGTACTGATAATCCACAAGATTGCTTGCAGGATGCAGAAGAACCTTGTTCAGTATGGAAATCCCCTTCATGCGAACTAAGGCATAGAGTTCTCTCTGGAGTCATGGAACATTCCGTCCAAAACTGAAGCACACATACAAGACATAATATTGGAACATCGCCTATGTATCATTTCACAAATGTAGCCACTTGGCACGCTTTTACTGTTTTGAGAGAGCGAAGACTTGAGCGATTTATAATCTCGGCCTAGCTCCGCTTGTAATACTTGTTCAATATCAATAAAGAGTTTGTTTTACTTTTATACTTGTGTTATACAATGCTTCTGCTATTGACGACTTTGTGAACTTGTTACTAATTGCCTGTTCATTTCTTATTCCGCTGCATTCGGACTATCTATACGACTCTGTGGCTTAGTCATTTTACCGCCTGTTCCGATCATGGCCTTGCACGGGTGTAGCTTGTGTTCGTGCGGCATCACGTCCAGATGGGAAAGATCGCCCCGCGGGAGCGCTGGCGCGATAATTCGCGCCTAGCGGGGACGGCCGATTATTTGCTGGAGATCGGGACGTGACAGTGCCTACAGGCTTGCAAAACCCAATAGAGATTTGCTCATGATGCCGATCAATGGCAAGTTTCTCAAAAGATATTATGTCTAACATAGACTCGTATCTCCCTTATTGTAACTACCACTTTCCTGGAGAGGGGCATTTTTGTCATCTCATAGTAATTATATTGTTATATTTATATCTATATATATTTTGTATAGTTGATGGTTAATTGTTAGCCATTAGTTAGACTTAATGTTAGTTAGCCTATATGAACCAAACTGGACTTGACATGACCCATTACCCAATGGTTTAATTAATTATTAGTCATGACTAGATTAGGTCCATTAAATCCTTTTAGACTCAAGAATGGAATATTCTTTCCTAAGGATTAAATGATTCTATTCATGAGATATTGAGAGGAGCATTTTGGTTAAACCAAATAGACCTAAACCTAACCCTAACCCTAACTATAGGGGGCCGACCCACTCTAGGGGGACTATAAGCATCCTTTTATTCATTATAGCCTCAATTTATTCTCATTTAGTTCATCCCCAAATTTGAGACCAAGCCATAATTTCTCTATTTCAAATCTCATTCCATTCCATTCCTATGGAGGCTAGGATCTTGGATTGCAAAGAGCACTAGAAGAGGAGGAGCATTGGCTTGCAGATTGTGTCCAACTTCTAATTTGTCTCCTATTGAGCATTACATTGGTAATTCATCTTTCAATAGATAAAATCTCTAGTCCCCTAGTAAATTCTATTCTAAATAGTGTATTAGACCCATATAAATCTTTTATGTCTAAGGACTACCCATATGAAGAAGAACTAGATTTTTTTGATACATACGGTAAAAGTTACATTGAGTTTTGTGTCCATTTGGAAAAAACTCCAAATTTGGGACACCAAGTATTTGATACTATGTCTATCATGTCTATTAATGTTAGATTAGCATTGAGGGTATGTCTACATGTCCTGCGACTTACAATCATTAGCTAACTAGGGTTATCACAATCCCAGTTACTAACACATGTAGTTTGAAATTTCATACAGCCACATGCCCTGTAGACTATTCGAGTTATCCAAGCATAAGGATATATAGAATAGATTATATTAGGTACAGTAATTTGCAGGAATATGCAACACTCGACTGCGTGCTGAAAGTATGCCCTTCACGACGGAAAGCTCTAAATCCATTAGGTGTCGATGGGATACCAGGATTGCTTGTAGCCAAGAAATCTCTCTAGATGCTTCTAATTCATTAATCTAGTTTTTATCCTAGAAAAGTTATCAAGAATTTCTAACCGTGGTGCTCAGGAAGTCCTGCATCAAGTCTAAGACAAATTCCTGAGCACCACGGTTAGAAACTTCTTGATAACTTTTCAGGCATACAAACACCTAGATTTAATGAATTAGAAGCATCTAGAGAGATTTCTTGAGCCTACAATGCAAGATCCTGTTATCCCACTAGACACTAATGGATCTTAAGAGCTTACTCAGTCGTCGAAGGCATACTTTCAGACACGCAGTCGAGTGTTGCATATTCATGCAAATTACTGCTATACCTAATCATAATCCTTATTCTATCATGTCCTGTATGCTCTCGGATCCACTATCAGAATAGTCATACAGGGCATGTGTAGGGAGTTCAGATTAACAGTGTCAAAATAATCCATGTTAAGAAAATTCCAGGTTCTGGCAGGTTGTCACAACTCAGATTATATGCCATTTAGAGGAAAGCTTGCATTCATTACAATTAAATAAAATAGGCTAAATAATGGAAACAGTTAAACCATATAAGAACAAATCTTAAGAAGCTAAGCCACTTCAAGTATCATAAGCGCAAACAAGAGCTGGCCGCATGCAAGAGCTGGCGCATAGAAGAGCTGGCGTATAGAAGATGCAAAGTCTACTCCTCGGGACAAAGTGAGTGACAGGCAATAAATACAAGGTCAGAAAAGTGACTGATGTGACTGGCCGTGTCAGAAAAGTGACCGATGTGACTGGTCCAAGACAGGGAGTCAGAAAGAAAAGTCAAAATCATGGAAGGTTGTGCCAAGGTCGGTTCAGTCATACGCTCAATCAAGGAAGAGGCGCATGAGACTTTGGCCGCATGGATACTTTTATGGGCCTAGTGAGTCAAAATAAAGAGTTTCTGCCACTTAGTTTTTTCAAGCACTTTGTTTCAAAAACTCAAGTGTGGATTCAGTCATGTGCCCAATAATTTAGGCACATACTGCAAGGATATACGACAAAGAGTTCGTGTCGCATGGCCACTCTCTGCCGCATAGGTGTTGGGCCGCATGAAGTCACATCGTCCCAAAAATAAAAAATCTGCCATAGAAAAGCTCCAAGTCTAGAAAACATGTATTCTCCATAAAATTCTCATTTCAAGTATGAATCCAGCAAAATAAAATTCAAGAATCGCATGAAATCAAGTGCTCATCAACATGGAACTATTAGTTTTGGAAAATATCAAGTTTTAAGAGATCAAAACCAAGTAAACTCATTAAGCTACAAACTGGAAATTTAGGTCTACTCTAACCATGGCATCAAAATCGAAAATACCAAGAATTAAATATGTAGAGAAACTCATAAAGAAAAATGCAAGAACAACATTCTTAAGACCAAAGAGTTAGGCAAAAAAGGGGGAGAGATCTCTGTTCCTGGGTTCTCTTATAGCTAGATTCTCCGGAGACCCCATAGGCTTTCACTTTTGCCTCTCACGTCAATGGCAGTCATGGTAAGATCTTGGTTTATTCCATTTTCAAGGACTCCTAACCAAGGCTTTTATCGAATAAGCCAACTTATTTGGGACCCTACGGATCCATTCTTTTTCCAATTCAAAGATCAGCCCTTTGTCTCAGGAAAATAAATATCTCCAGAAATAAATTTCAGTTCAATACTTTTTTTTCCTCTCTCGCTGTGGACTGAAATAAATAAATGCAATATAGCAAGTTCTTTCTCATTGGCAAGATGTACTTGCCTAAACCCACTACTAAACTACTACCACTACTACCGCTACTACCAAAGGCAAGCTCACGGCTGGGGCTAGGGTTCGGCCAATGATAGGAGAGGGAGAAGAAAAATAAAGAAAGAGAAGGAAATGAAGAAGAATGAGGAGGAGAGAGAACGAAAAGGCTATATATATCAAATGGTGACAAGCACTATTCAAAATTCTAGAAATTATATGAAAGCAGCTAGAAAAATCTATAATTACCCGGGAAGCAATATCAGCTATAGCACACATACACCAGATAAAATACAATAATACTAAAATAGTGAGACAGGTCTCACAATGCTAAATTGAAGATTGTGCATATATATATATATATATATATATATATACTATATATATATATATATATATATATATATATATATATATAATATATATATATATATATATATAGGGCTAGGAAATTATGTATAAAGAAGTAATATTTTTTAAGCTAAACTAGTAGCCTATTCAAGAAAAGGAACATAACATACTCTTAAAATATATTGGTACAATTTATTATCTATGCTAATTTTACTTTTATTTTTAAAAAAGAAATTAGGTAAAGACGTATTTCAAGGATCAGGGGGGCTTATAGTATACGAGGATGTCCTGGCTTCAGATTGACCAATGGTAGCCTGAGGAGGCGGCTCTGCTGCCACCGTTTCAGGAAGTCCCGAAGCAAGCTCCTCAGGAAGCCTCACAACTTCACTACCCGCGGATATACCTGCATGAGATGCCTCAACGATACTTGGAGATGACAGCCCCACTACCGTCGTTTCAAAGGGACACAGGAGCAGATTCCTCAGGAAGCCTTGTAGCTTCAACATTTGAAGGTGCGCAAGCCCGTGCATGTTATCAATAATCTCTCATCGATGCAACATGGCCACGTGAAAAGTCTACGCTTGTTCTACTTGATTTTTTACCCACGCAGCGAGACTGTGTACTTGTGTCTCTGTGTTCTTGGCATCATGACATAGGAATGACGGCACTTCCCCTACCTCCAAGTAGATCGCCAACATCAGAAGGCCACGGATCAATTCTGTTTCTAAGAAAATCCTCGGAAAGAGGAACAGTAGCCTTCGACATTTGTCACAAAAGAGGAGAAAGCAGAGAGACAAAGTTCTCTCTCCTCCCTGAGGAGCCTATTTATAGGCTCCAAGGAAGAAAGGAGGGATTGAGGTGATGAACTAAGCAGTTATGAGGATGAACCTGACGTCTTGATTTACGTGATCCACTTTAATCTCCTTAGAAACTGACATCCCAAAAACCCATGTTAAAAGACGGCTTAGAATCCCAGGAAATTCGTTCAAAGACCGAGCGAAATCTTGGCATTTAATGCAGATTTGATAGTGTGGCAGACTCATCAATGCATCAGTAGAAGCATGTGCCAGCCATCCAGACAGCTGAAAAATCTTTATGCTACAGATAGTCCAGGCGTTCAAAAGATTTTTTTTCATGCTTCTTATTCAAAGTATTCCAAACTCATTTCGAGTTTGAAAACTTTGAAAGGGTTCTTGTACAAGCATAAAAAATCTCATATACGCCCCTAGTCCCCCATGCGTCAAAAATTCAAGAGACCCATGACTTGTTGGACGCATAATGTCACTTCAGTCAAGTCAGAGCATTTATGACTCTAATAGCAATAATGCTCTGAAATGCCTCGATTCTGATGTTGACAATTGATGTCAGTACCCATGTTACCGCCATAAATAGTTTTGTCACTATGTAGCCGTACAACACCACATGTATATAAGATAAAGCTCTTCATGTGTCTCTTGGCCCCATGAATCCCAGACTCCAAGCGTCCCATACGTCTTTGGCTCCATACGTCCCAGACTCCATGTGCCACATGCGTCTCTGGCCCATGCGTCCCAGACACCATGCGTTCAATATGGCAGTGTTCCTCAAGCCAAGATCTTTCTGTTGTAACTGGGAAGATTCTCTACAGGCCAAGTGTCAATTTGACCAAGTCACGCACACCAAGAATGAGAAACAACTAATTTTTTAGCAACAACAGATCCCAATAAAGACTCCACGTGGCAACTCGACCGTGACATGTGTCCCACGGTTGCAATAACATCCTGTTGAGGTTGGACACGTGGCAGCTCCAGCATCTATACGCGCATAACATATGCGAGCAAAATCCTGTCAGTATGACGACTATAAATAGTGGGATTGCATACCCACAAGACACACACAAACATACATGAGAGAGACTTCCAGAAAGCATTCTCATTCTCTCGTCGGACCGTCAACAGAGTAAAGGAGCCGCCGCTATGCTTGATCTCCATCGTCACACTTTTCAGAATCAAAAAATATTGTATTTAGGTTTTCTGCTTAGGAATTTTTTTTGTACTCTTTTGTTTGTTAAACAACAAAGCTTGTTCCAGCATGGATCGATGGAAAACATATGCTTCTGCGTATATTGGGACTTGGCGTGACAATAATAAATTTGATATAGTTTTGTTATTAATAATTCTGATAAATATGTATATTACAAAATTGATAATAGCTTTGTGTGACATTGTGCTTATATGTTGATGATATTCTCATTATTGGCATTGATATGGATATTATTAATGATATTAAATTATTTTTAACACAAAACTTTGATATGAAAGATTTAGGACCCGTTGATGTGAATTTAGGACTTAAATTACTTCATACTTCTGAGGTAGTTGGTATCTCCCAGTCTCACTATATATGAACAAAGGAGAAAGTGGGGCTCAGCTGAAGTATTCTCAGCAGATTGGTTGAACTATATATATTGCTAACAATACTAGACCTGATATTTTTTATGCAGTAGAAAAATTTAGTCGGCACACTACCAATCCGAATAGTTCACATTGGACTACCTTAGAAATGGTAATGAGATACCTTAAGGAAACGATATCCTATGAATTATTCTATGGAGGATACCAATTTGTAATAGAATGATATATTGATGGAAATTGGATTTCTGATACAGATGAGACCAAAGCTACAAGTGGATATGTATTCACATAGAGGAGTTGTTTTCTCTTTGAACTCTACCAGGAAATATCTAGATCTACTATGAATGCAGAGTTCATAGCTCTTGACATTACTAGCGAGGAAGCAGACCGGTTCAGGAATCTGGTAAAAATATTTCTACGTGAGCAAATATGTCCCTACTATCCCTGTACACTGTGACAACCAAATTGCAATAATTAAATCTCAAAGGACCAGTTATAATGGTAAATCCAAACATATACGTCTAAGGCACAATCGAGTGACGCAAATTTTCTAGTGGGATAATACAATTAACTTTGTTAGATCAACAAAAATCTGGCGGACCCTCTAACTAAATGTCTTTCAAGAAGACTAGTGTTAGAGACAACAAGATAAATGGAGCTGAAGCCCATAGCTTGAGTCACCTCAAAGGTAACTCAACCTTCGATAGGAAGAACCAAGAAAAAGGTTCCATAGGTAACAACAAAATTGATTAGTAACTAGAAACGCTATATGTTTGTAATTGTCCATTTCTCTCCTAAATAGTATTGTTCTTCAATGAATAAGAGGATGATATATATATATATATATATATATATATATATATATATATATATATATATATATATATATATATATATATATATATATATATTTGTGTGTGTGTGTGTGTGTTGCAGAATACCCTATAATGATTGATATATTTGAGAGGTCGATTTCTATGAGAACTCGGATTGTTCTCTAGAGCTCTTAAAAAATGAAGATGTGCACATAGTCGAAAAGCTCAAACATGTTGATATGATCAAAATGCCCACAAAGAGAGAGAGAGAGAGAGAGAGAGAGAGAGTACGGGTAAAGTCCTAAGTTCAAGACTTATGTCACTTTGGGTCCAAATAAATGAAACGTATAACATTAAGGGGTGGTTCTAGTCCGGAAGAAACCTTCTTTTGATACATAATGTGATTGTCTATATCTTGTTTTTCTTCCTTCAATTGTATTCCTTTATTTCCTTTAATGTATTATTTCTCCATTATTGAATCATGTGGGGATTGTTGAGTGTGTTGCTTGTTTTGGAGCAACATCTAGTTGCCAATATGATTCAATAAGGGGGGATAAATTTTAGTCCCACATCGGATAGGAGAGAACACTCTCCTTTGTTTAAAGTGCTAAACCCACTTTATTAAGTAAGTATTTTTTATTAGGGTGGGCTCAAGTTCATGCAACTCACAAGTGGGTGCGCAATTTAATGCCCATTTTGATGCATTTATTAGTCGCCACTTAGCATTTTACGCGTCGCAGTGCGAGCCAGGAGTATAACAATAAATTTTAAACTATTTTTTATTTTTATTTATATTATTTTGAATTCGAATGCTGGTCTTCCATGCCACTATTATCACAATCCCGTTATGAGATTAGTGGCACGAAAATCCTAGACACGTTCTAGAGGATTCCATTAAGGGATTAGTGACACAGCAATCCTGGACACGTTCTAGAGGATATGGTTAAAAATATGATTTTTGTTTTTCTATTTTTTTTTCTCAAGAAATCTCCTGAGAAAGAAAAAAGCGACCATAACCAAAATTTTCCTGAAATCTCTACTTCCGTCCATCTCCTTTATCGGACAAGACTGTTGATCATTCGTTGTCATTGGGTGCGCGGTAAAGTGGATCGTCTGAATTTGTTGTATCTCGGGAGGTAGATCACCATTTTCTACTCCACTATTCTTGGGACGAAATTAATCGTTGGTTTGGTAACCTGTCTCCCTTACTCTTAATTCCTATCTTTAGTTTCTACGGTTTTTATGATGGCATGTTTTTGGAATATTGTCCAACACTGTTATCTAAAACTGACGAGACTGTAGCTTGTCCTCCTCCCAGCTGTATTCAAAAGGGATCAATGAGAAGACAAATTCCTCTTCTTGTTTTCACGAGGAGTTAAATACCTTATTAGTGTCCCACGGTCGTAAGTCATTATCCTTGTGTTCTTTGATTCACTGAACAATGACATTAAGTTTACGGTTGAGATTCACGTCTTCCTTAGCCACCTTCATACATGATTCTAGGAAATTGCAATGGCTAAGATGGCCTTTACAATATTTTTAAATTTTCAAGATAGATTATTAAATTTATTTTTAATTTATTATAGTTAATTTTTTTTTTTTTTATAATTTTTCTTGTAAATTAAAGATAATTTTGATAATCTATTTTTAAAATCCGTAAACGTCAGTAGAAGATTCTTTGTCAGTAGAAGATTCTTTGACCATTACATTTTCCTATGGTATGACCATCATACATTATCACAACAGCCATGTTAGGCGGAAGAGTGCTTAATGAATAAATAGGACTTTCCGATTCAAACTAATTTATTATACAGTGACTTGTCCTGTTTTCTTTCTAAAGAGTCGAGATTATCGTATCTAAGTGTACAATTTGAGCTTATTGTAATGAGAAAGAAAAAAACTAAAATGATAAAATATATATGCTTCTCCAGTACGAAGCCACACAATCTACCAGATACTTCTCTTTGGAAGGTGTTGTACATGAGTGATTTTTGGAGAGAAACTGACTGACCCCAAGAAGGCCACGCTTGGAGAAGCAGCAGTAGCAGCAGCAGTTGCTATGGGTATAAATGAGTCGGATGGACAGTGTGCTGTCCGTGTTCGGTCTCAAAATAAAAATGAGTTCGGCCGGACGGACATGGACAATCCACTGTTCGAGTTCGGACCGAACAGACATGGAAAATCTACTATTCGTTAATTCAATCAGACGGTTTGTGGATAAATTAAATATATTATCAAAAACTGTTATTTTATTAAGATATTTTGATAGTTGGTACAAAAAATCAAGTTGAAAGGAGATACAATTGAAAGTTACAGAATACAACAAAAAATAGTAAAAGGTTAACGAAAATCCAAACTGGGCAACCAAAAATTGATGCTAAACCAAAATGATATGCCATAATTGATGCAAAATCAAAAGGAGTATCTTTTATCGGACGGTCCACGAACAAATTCAGATTGGACATGGATATGATCGTGTCTGGGTCCGATTTTTAAACGGACAAAAAAAAAAAAAATCCAAGTTCTGTTCGCTAATTCAATCCGACGGTCCGCGATCGACCCATTTATCGGACCGGTCTCGTACGGACAACGGATTCCTTTGTCCATTTTACAGCCCTAGCAGTAGCAGTTGCAAAATGTGTCGTGTCACGCTTCACCATTACCGCACACATTAGATGACTTGAGACAGGATCGGCCCAGTGGTTAGTCAGTCAAGACTTCGAACTTAGATAACTCCCTTCTGCTTAGGAAAACCTTTCAGGTCAAACATGACTTACAAGAGATCGGGGTTGTGGGTGACCCTCCGGGACATAAAGAAACGTCTCACAAGAGGCCGTGTCAAGTGGTAGCTAAAATCAGCTTCGACTGGAATAACCCAACTCCCGGGCCGGCCTTGACTCGAGAGAGACGCATCGCTTCAATCCGAGCTTCTCCCGGAGCGACATCATCCTAGAATCCGAAGGAGGCCAGATCAGAGAACTGGATCTCCTATGCCGGCAATCTCGCGCCGCCACGGATTCATTTGATCCTTCTTCCATCTCGTCGTCCACCGGCAGCACCACGAGCGACTCGGCCGCAGAAACCTCCGCACGGCAGAAGGGGCAGGTGGTGCGGGAGGCGAACCACTCGTCAATGCACCCGCGATGGAACACATGTCGACATGCCGGCAAGATCCTGACCAACACCCCTTCTTCCAATGCCGACAAGCATACACAACACTCGCGCTGGCTATCCTTGTCGTCGTCGTAAGCATGAACGGTGAGCGAGTCGAGGACCTTGCTGTCCACTCCAAGACACCCTCGGGTCGTCTGTGGCGCCGCGGTCGGAGTATTTCGAGAACGGAGCTTCTTTGCGAGGAAGTGAAGTGCCAGCAGTGTCAGAAAGACGCAGACTACGATGCCTAGAGCCGTGAGAAGAGGTGGGAGGAGGAGGCGGCTTGGATGTTCGGGGGTGGAGGGCTCTGGTGGTGCCATCGGGATGAATTCCTCGGAATCCGTAGCTTCTATATATATATAGGAGAGTGAGGATGATGACTCAGCTTCAAGATCTAGGTTAGGTTTAGAAGGATCTAAGTGTACACTTGTATGGTTTCCATTTGGACGTGTGCAATAGGTAGTTGGCTCTTACGCATTTTGTGCCAAATCTGTGAGCTTTCACTTTCTTAAGGTCAACTAACCCACTGATTAAGTCGTGTTGAAGGAACTTAAACAAATGGCCAGCATATGAAAACTCAGCCCTGCAAATAAATGAAAACGAAGTAGTGCAAGTGTCATGCCATAAGTTCAATTCACAGGTTCAAGTTGGTATTCTTTACCGAAAAGAAAAATTAAGAAGTTGATTGATTGCTAGATCAAGATGAGTACTGGTGCTGGAGACAAAAATACTAAAGTAAGCTTAGAATTGGATCTAAGCGAGCTTTCCGTGAAGCCATTCTCACTATGTAGTTCATGATCCCTAATCTTTACTCATCACTAACCAGCTCTAATACAGCTTGCAAGATGGTAAATCATGCAAGAATCAAATCAAGAAATCATTTCCATGTCAAATTGGAAGCTAACTCCAGGTCTTACAAATGGCAATGTTTAGATCAGATTGACGATCCTCGTATAACTCCAAAATTGCCACGGTCTGCAAATATCACTGTCAAGGTTCCGTATCCGGTCGATTCCTGGAGTTCTGAATCCAATAACGTCCAACTCCAAGGGTAGATGCAGGAACCAAAAAAAATTCTCGTATGGAGGAGCTAAATTGATACGATCCTAATTCCTGTAAGATGAGAGTAGTATTTGATTCTTTGAATGAATAATTTGTATTATGTTCAACTTCAACTTGACCTTTAAATAGCCATTTACAACTCTAACTGAATGCATAAAAGTAGTACCCTCTAACCATATCCTAACTAACAAATCAAAACAAATTAACCGCATAGAACAAACAAAATTCCTAAAGACTAGGGATTTGTTGAAATTCAAATAACAACCGCTTCAACCTCCTCAACATGATTAACTCTAACAATTCACCCCCTAAGCCTGTTGCATGAGATTCACCTCTATGATGCCGAGTTTCTGTCTCATCTCAATGAACTTGACTCGCCCAAGCGCCTTGGTAAGAATGTCTGCGAGCTGCTCTTCAGTGTTAATGTACTCGACCTCAACCTTCCCTCTCTCGACACACTCCCGAATGAAATGATACCTTGTATCAATATGTTAGCTTCGGTCATGGAAGACGGGATTCTTGCTGAGGGAGATGGCGGACTTGTTGTCTACCTTGAGCATGACGTTGCCGGCCTCGTTGTTCTTTAAGTCACCAAGGAGTTTTGCAAGCCAAATGCCTTGGCATGCCGCCGTTGTCGCAGCAATGTACTCGGCCTCGCACGATGACAATGCCACGACCTTCTGCTTCTGAGATTGCCAGCTAATGAGGCTACGACCGAGAAAAAATAACACGCCAGTGGTGCTCTTGCGGGTGTCGATGTCACCTACCATGTCACTGTCGCTGTAGCCGATCAGCCGTGGTTCCTCCACCTTCTTTGCGTAGAGACAACCAAAGTGACGTGTGCCGGCGACGTAGCAAAGAATGCGCTTGACGGCAGCAAGGTGTTCGGTGGTCGGGTTCTCCACGAATCGACTCACGTAGCCCACCGCGTACGAGATGTCTGGGCGCGTGTGCACCAAGTACCGGAGGCTCCCGACGATGCTCCTATAGGATGTGGCGTCAGTCGGAAGGGCTGAGCTCACCTTGCTTAGCTTGAACCTCAGTTCCATGGGGATGTGGCACGGGTTGCAATCCACCATGCCACTCTTCTCCAAGATTTTGAGCGCATATGCCTCCTGACTGAGGGTGATGAAGCCATTGGACTGCTGCACCTTGATGCCGACGTAGAAAGTGAGCAATCCCAAGTCACTCATTTTGAGCAAGGCCTTCATCTCCTCCTTGAACTTGGCAATATCTTGTGGGTCCGTTCCGGTGATGATGAGATCGTCTACGTACACACCCACAAGTAGGCGAGCTGGACCTTTGCCGCGTGTATACACAGCGTGCTCCTGTGCACTCCGGTGGAAACCAAGTGACAGTAGGCAACTGTCAAGCTTGGTGTTCCAAGCCCTCGGTGCCTACCGCAGTCCGTAAAGTGCCTTGTCAAGTTTCAGCACTTTGTGCTCCTGTCCTTCGATAACAAAGCCGGGTGGTTGGGCGACGTACACCTCCTCTTTGAGGTTGCCGTTGAGGAACGCCGTCTTCAAGTCCATGTGGTACACCGCCCACCCCTCATGCGCGGCGAGTGCGATCAACAAACGGACAGACTCGAGGCGAGCAACCGGCACGAACACTTCCTCGAAGTCCACTTCTTGCCTTTGCACATAGCCTTTTGCCATGAGCCGCACCTTGTGCTTGAGGACGGCGCCATGCTCGTCCTTCTTGAGCTTGTAGACCCACCTCAAGCCGATCGGACGGTGGCCGGGTGGGAGGTCTACGAGGTGCCATGTACGATTTCTTCTCAATGGAGCTCATCTCCTCGAGCATCGCTTGGCACCAACATCGGTGTTTCTTGGCTTCAAAAAAAGTGGTAGGTTCCTCGTAAACCATGAGGAGAAACTCGTCCACATCGAGCTCGCGGACGGTGGTCGTGTCAAGCAAGCTTGCCAAGGTCATGTACCTGTGTGGCCCGCCGTCATCGGTGTCGAGCATGGCCGAGGCGTTGGTGGGTAGCGAGACAAATTCCACTCCACGTTGTACCACCGAGTCGGATATTTCTGCCCCGGATGCTGGCGTCAACGGCCCTGGACTGGCTGCTACTGGTGTTGATGGATCGCTACCCCCGTGCACTGGCGTGCCTGCATGTTCAACATGTGGTATAGTATACTCAATGGTAAATGTCTCACCTACGTTGTCTTGCACGTCCCAGTCCCACTTAGCTTCCTCGTTGAAGACAACGTCACATGTGACGTGCACGCGTTTGCCGGCGGGGGCGTATACTGGGTACGCCTTGGTGCCGGGCTCGTAGCCGATGAAGACCTTGTGCTTGCTGCGATCTTATAGCTTTTGTAAGTTCCGCTTGACCACCTTGACGTGTGCGACACAGCCGAAGGTGCGAAGGAAGTGCGCACTTGGCTTGTGTCCGTGCCATGCCTCGTACGGCGTCTTGCTGTCGACGCTCTGTGTTGGCAAGCGATTAAGGATGTAGACAGTCGTCGTGACCGCCTCGCCCCAGAACTTTTCGGGCATATCCTTTGCCTTCAGAAGACTACGCGCCATCGTGACGACCGTCTGGTTCCGGCGCTCGACGACGCCGTTCTGCTGTGGTGAGTACGGTGATATGAGTTATCGTTTGATGCCGAGGCCCGCACAATACTCGCCAAATGCTACAGATGTGAACTCGCCCCCACGATCAGTACGGAGCGTGCGCAGTTTGCGCCTTGTCTCCACCTCGACATGGGCTTGAAAGTGTTTGATGGTTGTCGACGATTCATCCTTCGAACCAAGTAGCGTCAACCACATGTAGCGGCTGAAATCGTCGACGAGGAGCAAGAAGTAGCGCTTACCACAAGGTTTCACCGGTATGATCGGCCCGCAGATATCACCGTGAACGAGATCTAGCAGGTTGTCAGCACGGTACTTGGTCTCCTACGAAAATGGCGTGCGGCGCTGCTTCCCGACAAGGCAACTATCACAAATTTGATTGACTTATTCGATCTGTGGTAGCCCGTGCACCATGTTACGGCGAGCTAACTTCCTGAGTGCTTCGAAGTTGAGGTGGCCAAATCGTGCATGCCACCACCATGCATCGTCATTGAGTCGTACTGCTAAACACACTGGTTGTACAATATCAAGAGATAGAATGTACAGTCGGTTTCGGGCACGTTTTACCTTAGCGAGGAGGCATTGTTGACGATCTCGAATCGAGAGCACGCTGCCTTCGATCAAGACTTGGCAGCCGTTCTCATCGAGCTGCCCAAGGCTAATGATATTGCTTCGTAGCTTTGGGATGAAGTAGACACCGGTGAGGGCGCGGTGCTCGTCGTTCTGGCATGTAAACATCACCGTGCCACGCCCTCGGATGTCGACGACGGATCTATCCCCAAACTTGATGGAACCCGTGACTCCAGTGTCCAGCTCGGCGAAGACCTTCTTGCAGCCAGTCATGTGGTTGCTGGCACCATTGTCGAGGTACCATGCTTCGCCGTGGTGGTCGTCCTCACGGCCCAGATGCACCTGAGCGTGCACCTCGTCGAGTACGACGTTGTTGGTCGTGCCCACGGTGGTCTCGACGAGCATGTACTCCTGCGCCATCAGCAGTGTGGGCTCATCGTCGTTGACTTGCGTCAGATTGGCGCACTCATCGCGCTTCAGATTGCGGCAGTCCTTTGCCTAGTGGCTGTAGATGCCACAATTATGGCACTTACCCTTCTTGTCGTGCGTTCCACAGGATGTGTTGCCATTGCCGTAGTTCGTGTTGCCGCGGCCACGACCTCTTGGCTTGCCGCGCCCTCGACCATAACTTTTGCCACAATTGGAGTAGGCCTCACCTTCCTTCCTCTGCTTCGTGTGAGCGAGCCACTCCTCTTCGGAGAGAAGAAGGCGGCTACTTGTGTCGCCAGAGTTGCTTCCAAGATCGTACCGCTCCTCGACGGCTAAAAGACGACCGGTAAGCTCTTTAATTGACAGCATCTTGAGATCTACTAAAGTCTCAATGGCGATGGCGACTTACGTGTACTTGGATGGAATGACTCGAAGGAATTTTTAACTACCTTCTCGTTGTCCATTTTGTCGCCGAGTAGTTGCAGGTCGCTGACGAGTCCCGTGAGCCGTATCGCGAAGTCCTCGACGGACTCGCCGTCCTTGAACTTCATTGATTCGAAGTCAGCATACAATTTCTGCGCCTTAGCCTCGCGCACGCGCTCGACCCCCATCCGCATACTTTACAGCGTCCCATGCTTCCTTGGCAGTGTCTTTTATTGCCAGTGTTCGCAGCATCTCTAGCGGCACGGTACGGAGTATGATGGACAGGGCCATCTTGTCATCGCGTTAGTCGGCTTTCCCGGGTTCGATCGCCTCCTACAGGCCTTGCGCCTGCATGTTGACTCTCATTAAGAGAGCTCAATCCGCGTAGTTGGTCCGTGTCAGCATGGGGTACTTGAAGGTGAATGACGTCTCCTTCATAGATGTCGACGTCGTGGGGCTTTGCTCGTCGTTGGTTGCCATAGCTCTGATACCAAATGTAAGATGAGAGGAGTATTTGATTCTTGGAATGAATAATTTGTATTATGTTCAAACTCAACTTGGCCTTCAAATAGCCATTTACAACTCTAACTGAAAGCATAAAAGTAGCACCCTCTAACCATATTCTAACTAACAAATCAAAACAAATTAACCGCATAGAAGAAACAAAATTTTTAAAGACTAGGGATTTGTTGAAATCTAAATAACAACCGCTTCAACCTCCTCAACAGGATTAACTCTAACAATTCCTTCACCGAGCTTGTGCGCTGAACTACTTATTGGCTATGAGCTACTGTGTGCCTATTGGGTGTGCTGATACAGGAGTGTTGGAGTGGGTAGAATTTTCAACCTATGTGGAGAACACTCCAGAGTGCGACGAGCGCCGCATGTGGTCAGAGAAGCTCGGGGAGGCGACGAGAGCCATTCGAGAGGTCGAAGAAGCTCGGGAGGAAGGAGGAGTAGCTGTTGTACAGGGGGAGACAGAGTTCGGACCGAACTTGGTCCGAGTTTGGTCAGGGTGCTCCAGAAGATCCATAAAGCTGTTGTCTTCGTTTACTCGCAAATCACCGACTCGGACAAATTCGGTCTGAGTTCGGTCGGTGGGCTGGACGAAAATTCTGAGGTATTTTATACACCGTTGGATAGTATCCTACTGTCCAGGATTTGTTACGGGATTATGGGATATATATTATGTTTTCCTAAACCCTAACCCTAATATATCATCTTAAGAAATAGGAGAAAATGAGGCAAGAGTGTCATTGCAACTTTGGGAAGGAGAAAGGAGGATTGGAGGCCATTTTGGAGGAGGAGATCAATTTTGGGTAATTTCGTTTTATCTTCTATCCTTGTGGTGTGATCTATTTTCTATTCCTAAGTGTTGTGGTGAACCATGTTGATCAGGAGGAGCTTGTAGAGGGTGTATTCTCTTTATTTTATTAGTGGAGATTCTTCAGGGTTGGACTCCGATAGTCCCGTGGTTTTTTCTGCAAAGATTCTCCACGTTAAAATTCTGTGTGTCTGCATGGATTATTTTTTTATGGTTTAGTGTTTGGTGTTGTATTGCTTGGTTCTCTCGCATATACTCTCTGGTTTGGGGGAAGGTTTTCGTGCTTCTTTCCTAACAGTGTGGTATCAGAGCCAGGTTCTAAAATTTCAGAAGGGTGTCAGAAGTTGACAGGCAAACCAGGAAGGAGAGATGAACGCGAAGCCGGTGCACATGGTAAACCTGAACGGTACCAACTATCATTACTGGAGGAGCAAGATGAAAGTCTTCTATTTGTCAAGAAGCTGTATCTGTCGGTATTTGCTTCTGAGAGGCCCAGTGATAAATTCGAAGAGGACTAAAATTTTGAGCATATACAGATGTGTGGGTATATCAGATAATTCGTTGACGAGAACGTGTACAACCACATTGCCAGTATTGAGCACGCGAGGATACTATGGGATAAGCTAGAATCTTTGTATACGAAGAAGACCGAGGTAAATAAATTATTCCTAACCTCTATGTCAGATCTTCGCCACCTGGGGCTGTATCCGGATGATGATGGGTATGCGGTACAAAGATGGGGCATCTATTATGGATCGCTTGAGTGAGTTTTAGGACATGGTTGACCAGCTATCCTCGATGGAAGTCAAGTTAAATGACGAGGTTCAAGGACTATGGCTGCTGTGTACATTGCCAGACTTATAGGAGACCGTACGAGTGTCTATGATCGCTTCTGGTCCGGAAGGCATGGTCAGTTTGGAGTTTGCCAAGAGCATGATACTGAATAAAGAGATGCGGAGACGTTCTCAGGGTACTTCATCCACATCCCACTCAGAGGCGCTTGTTTCAGAGAGCCGGTGAAGGGGTAAAAGCAGGGGTCCCGCTACCAGAATAAGTCAAATTAGCGACGTCTGGAAACGTCGCTTAATGGCATAAAAATATCGCTAAAAGAGAGAAGAAGGGGAAGGTCCAAGGGTCGGTACGAGGACTCGGAGTGTTAACATTATGGCAAGAAGGGCCACATCAAGCAGAACTATTTCGCTTGGAAGAGAGAGAAGAAGGGCGACAAGGGAAAGCAAAGTGAGAACACTACAACGGCGAGCTCGACACATGGGGGCGACGTGATCATTGTAGGTGATGAGGTAGTTATGAACCTCGCATGCGATGACAACTCCTGGCTGGTTGGCTCAGGTGCTTCAACGCACGTATCTCATAATATGGCACTATTTTCTACAAACACAACAGGCGACTATGGAGTATTGAAGATGGGCAATGGAGATGTGTCAAAGGCGGTTGCCATTAGAGATGTGCATTTGAGGATAAAGATGGGTGTGTTTGCCATTTAAATCAAAAGGAAGAACTATGAGAACTTGATTTGATTAACAAACTAGAGAGTACAGAGAAGAGTCCTTAGTGACAATCTAAGTACAAATTTATTTTAATCTGGGGGTGACGATGGAGGGTTAGGAGTGTAGAAACTCTCTTTACTCCGTGGACGATCCGGACGCAGAAGCTTCTCTTCTTTGTTTTAGTATGAATTCGCAGGTAGCCACCCAGCCTTTGGGTCAGCCAATTGCTCCTATTTATAGCCATCGTGCTGATGGGATATGGGTGCCGCATATGTCTCTGTTTGGTGACCGCATAAGGCTCCTTCAACAAAATGTGGTTACAACTGTTGCTACATGCCATGGACAGATTTTCACGTGTTCATGGTTGAGATATGTTGTTGATGATATCTCGGGGTCATTTCAGCCCTTGTATGCGTGACTTGGTCATTTGAACACGTAGTCGGCACCAATTGTGCGAAGATCTCTGCAGTTGTAACAGAAAGATCTTGTGAGCGGGAGGCTACGCACGTTGGTGAAGCCGTATGGGTCGTGTAGCCGCAAGTGTTCTTTCGTCCCCCCGCTATTCGGGTATGGTACCCTGCTATTTATAGCCTCCATGTGGACGTGCTATAGGTGTCGCATATGCTCGTGCTTAGTAGTCGTATGGGACTCCTTCAGTAGAATACTGCCGTAATGGTAGCCGCATAGTGTGGGCAAGAAGCTACGTGGGTTTGGTTAAGATTTTCTATTTGAAGAGATCTCGGGGCTGTTATGTGCATAAATCGGTCAATTGGATACTTGGTCAACACTAACTGTACGAGAAATCGTCTTCGGTTGTAACAAAAAATCTTGTAAGTCAAGAGCAGGATACTGTTGTAGTCGCATAGAAGCTCTCATTTGGCCTTGGTAGGAATGACCCTCTGGCCATATGTGGACGAGGCCGCATGGATCTTAAAGTCGTATACGTAAGACACGTGGCATGGCCCGTCTTTCGAGGCAATTAATGCACTGATGTGACTTGTTATCTTTTCTTGAGTCATTTTTTTGCACGGATTTTGAAGCATCTTAGGGTGATGAGAGAGGCGTCGGAGCTTCTGACTGACATCAAAATTTGTGTCAAGGTAATTTATGCTACCTCCCTGCTCTGTGGTCGTTCAGGCCGCATATAAAAACTGCATGGAGTCAAAGCCGCATGGGGACAAAGACGCATGGGACGCATAAAGTCTGGAACGCATTAGGCCAGAGACCCATGGAGTCTGGGACGCATTGGGCCAGAGACGCATGGAACACATGGAGTCTGGGACGCATTGGGCCAGAGACGCATGGATCTTTTATCGTTTTCTGCATTCGTGGCATTTGATCAGCTGTATCCTGCCAAAAGTAATTATGACAAAACTGTCAGCACGGATTCTAATCAGCGGTACAGGATTCGAGGCAGTCAAAATGACTGTCTGTATTGTCAATCATAAATGCTTTGATGTGACTTTAGGAATGATGCGTCAAAGGGCAGTATGCGTCTTGGGATGTCATATATCCGAGGGTGTCATGCGTCCGCCGCTATTATGCGTCCACCGTATTTATGCATACCTTGCTTATTTTTTTACTACAAACGGGAGCACATGGAGGGTTTTTCATGCTTCTACAAGACCCCCTTCAAAGTTTTCAGACTTGGTTAAGTTTGGAATACTTTGAATAAGAAGCATAAATTTATCACATATTCACTGTCTGTTTTCGTCGGGTTGACGCATATAGTAATTGTCACATTGAGAGCTCTGCCATGCTGTCAAATCTGCATTAAATAGCAATATTTGATTCTATCTTTGAGTCGATCTGTTGGGATCCCGAGCCATCTGATAACACCGAGCCCGATGCGTTGGTTCATTTGAAAATGACGGCAGATCAAAAAAACTCAATCGCCTCTCTCATCCTAGGTTGCCACGTGGGTAGAGGTATCTCGTTCTTCGAGGCACCCCTGTCTATTAAAGGAGAAAGGTTTGGAGAGAGAAGGCCTCTTGCATTTTTTCTATTCTCCTTTTCTGCCGAAGTTAGTTCTCTCCTTCCCTGTCGATCATCATGCCTTCCCGAACTCCTTCGTCTTTCACCGTCGCCAAGGGTAAGGGCCCCGTGTCTGAGAGCGTTATGCCTAAGAAGAAGGGAAAAAAAAAGGGAAAGGCTACTGCCGATGAGGTTGGCCCCCTATAGTTTTTTTCAGACGTTCAGGGACCCGTCCTAGGTAAGGACTCTCTTATGGGTGGAGATATACAAGAACACGGAGACACGATTTGCACGGTTCGTCGCATGGATGTAGAGACATGCACGACATTTTCACTAATGCATAACTGAAAGTATGCCACGGGCAACCTTGCAGATGCGCAAGCTATGATTCATCGCATGGGCACGTCTCGTCTTGCGCAGAAGTGACATTCGCCTATCATTCTTCTTTGTATGTTAAATTTATGCAAAGTTTCTTTTGTTGATGCACATATATTTTCTATGTTGTGCAGTAAAGTTACCGACTACCCCCTCACGGGAGTTGGTGCTCAACCCTGGACGAGTTCCATTGAATGTGAATTTTGAGGACCTAGCCGTTACCATTCAACACCAGCTAGATACGATTTTTTTGTCCGACAGGCAAAAGTAGATTGCTGAGCAGAGTGAGTTTTTCCTTATGATTCAAATTACTTCAGGGGAGGCCGCTACCAGGAAGGGTCATACCTCCAAGAAGCCAGTATTTCTGTTTGGCGATGCTCTGACCTCGTTTTCCCCCGAATTGGGGAAGTTCAGGGAGGATTGGAGCTTTACTCACCGTGGGACAAAGATATTCGTACCTTATTTTGAACGTCATATGCCTTTATTATATTTCAACATAGCGATGGGCATGAGGGCGATGGCTTAGAATTTGACGTCTAAGCTGCGAGGGGATCTTACCAGCAAGATCCGGGCCGGGGAGCATCAAAGCAAGGGGCTTTCTTGTATCACAAGGACTCACCCTCTTATTCTTCTACTGGGTTAGCACACGGCATCGTTAGGAGTGACTTGGGGCCGAACTTTGATGTGTATGCCACGAATACCTTCCTTCACGTAGTCGCAAAGAAGGGTGCGTATCCACCGGGGCATCTGCGAACTCTTGGTTGGGCCCATTATACTCCTTCTTGGTATCGATTAACCAAGTGGGTGTTGAAGCGCTACGAGCAAGAACTCCGTGCTGTTGACATTTTCTTTGCCATGAGGGGCACTTGTTACGGCCTGTTTACGAATCGTTGCCTCTTTCTCGCGCTGATGGAGATGTATAACTGTCACACAGGGACTTTCTTCACCCCTGGCGGGGAGATGGGGTTGGCCTTACACGAGATGCATTCAGTCTCGAGGCTTCCTTGGGGTGAGGTGCCCTATGAGGAATATGCCCTAAGCAACAACAAGTTGGAGGAATTTGAGAAGGAGAGTCCAGGATTTTTGACTGTATATCAAGAATTGTTGTGCCATCATAGCTTCTATCAGAGAGAGTATAAGGAAGATAAGGCTTCTGAAGGGCCTATCCCCAGAATTTGGGTATTTTAAAAATAAATTTTTGGTCGTTTTGGAACAAGAATAATTTAACCATTAAAGCAAACTAATAAAAACTAAAAGAACAATAAAAATCTTGGTTATATTGTGAAGAAGTTCCTTCAATTATATTTTAAAAATAATTAACGAGATGGTAGAAAATTGGACATGAACAGGGGTACTTGGACTGAAATTCTAAACTATTTTCGAACAGTTTTTCGGCCAACTTTCGGTCGATTTTTCGATCAAACCGGGGTGCCTAAATTCGTTCCACTTGAAGGGAACTCTAGAGGGTTAGGTTGTGAACGTACCAGCGAAGACGAAACGAGAATCGGACGAGCGAGGAGGGCGGGAACTGTGCTCGAAGTAGGTGTCGCAAGACGTTATGTGTGCGCGCGGGGG
Organism: Iris macrosiphon; assembly: GCA_036927795.1. Lineage (NCBI taxonomy): Eukaryota > Viridiplantae > Streptophyta > Magnoliopsida > Asparagales > Iridaceae > Iris > Iris macrosiphon. Next base: position 63,984,549 of record JAYESA010000009.1, read on the forward strand.
GGGGGGGGAGGAGCGGACGGCGGTGCGGCTGCGCGGGGCGGCGGCGAGGCGGTGGTGCGGCGATTCGGCTGCGGGCGGCCGGAGGCTGCGGGGCGATGGCGGAGGTCTGGGATTAGAGTTAGGGTTTTGGTTTTGTTCACATGTACATATATGTGTATGCATATATATAGAAGAGGGGGGTGAATCCTGTGTACGTGAGTTAGGGATGGTTTTAATTTAGAGTTAGGATTAGGTTTTGGGTTTTGGGTTTGGGTAAGGTTTGGGTTATTGGGTTTGGATAGGGTTTAGGTATTAATTTTTATTTTATTTTTTTGGTTTTATTTCTTATATTTATTCAATAATTAAACACAAAAAATTTCCAAAAATATTTAGGTCCTTGAAAAAATTCTATAAAATTTGTATTTTCTCTAATAAATAATCTACAACCAATTTATATTAATTAAACAATATATTTACTAAATATTAATGGATATTAAATAATTAAATAAATTCATAAAATCTATTTTCTATATAATATTAAATTGGAAGCGTGCAGGGGGTTCGAATAGCGCAACTCGAGGGTCATGTGCGTAATAGGACCAGTTAGTCTCATAGCATGGATGTAGTTGGAAGCAATGGGTCGGGGTGGAGTGTTAAAATCGTACGCCATGACTAAGGAGTTAATTAATCATCATTTTCTCGTAATTGTGTCACAAAAGTTGTGCGACCAAAACAAGACATGGGTTTGCGAATTTGTGAGGGATAGTCATGGTAGGAGCCTAATTTGACTCGTCTAAGTCGAGCATGCTAGGTTGGTTAAAAGAAAAAGGCTAGTGTTGTACTCAAGGTCATAAAACCATAGGGGTTGGTTTCCAAAGTTCGATTAAATTATCGAATAAATATTAAAATGAAAAATTTTATTAATTTTTGAACTAACCCTATATAAAAATCAGGGTTCTCACAGCCTTGATCTCTAACATTTTCTGGGTCAAGGCTTGCATCGATGCACTCATGGTTTGCATCATAGCCTCAAGAGTATCGAGGCACTGTCGATCGCTGGGGCCCTAGTGATCATCCCCCGCCATGTACAATATTCTTACATGGAAGAAAGTAAATGGAACTATGGATGTCGTACTTTTTGCCTCGGACTCTTGCAGCGAATAGTCCTCGAAAAATGTTGCCAATGTCGCATTCTCTTCGGACTCATAGAGCACACAACCCCTAGTATAGAAAGATGCATCTTCATGGTGAGGATGACTACCCCCAGGGATCTTGACATATGTTCCTTGGGAATCATTGTCCCCTCGAAATATCGGGTTATCGTGGAGTTCTGGGCGATTATTACCCCCAGCTTGCAGAATCACTAGTGGTCTTGAGGAACAACCACCGCCAGCATCTGACAGTTTCTTCTTGGAGTGGGTGCCCTAAAATCTCCTTCTGTAGGTACCGCTGCATGTCCTCCTTGGGCCCGCCTTCTTGACATGTTGGCCGAAAGCGAAGGGTTTGAGGAGCTAGACTTCCGACCTCCCCTTGTGTATGGAGACTTCCAAGCGGAATAGCATGAGGAGAATGGTAGCTTCTCCTCCCCTGGTAATTGTACCTCTTTTTTGGGACGCTATCGGGTAGGTGCCTTTAGTTGCAGCCGTTGGAACGTCGACTACCTGTCTATTGGCACTGCTATTTTAGCACAGCAGCAGTTGATGATGATGTTGGCACATAGGTATCCTGGAGGGGACACATCACATGCTGTGGTTGCTTTTCTCGCTTTGCGCTTGTGGTTGATCACGTTGCACAAATCAAGCAAGGATTGATCCATCTTTACACCCATGTTATGAGCACGGGTAGACCGAGTACATGGGTGTGTAGATGTTGTCTTTGCTCCCTGTCCTGGGGTCTTACAAGAACTCTCCCCAAGTCGTTAATGAAAGACTTTCGAGACTGACCCTGTCCGTTTTTTACTGCGGGTTTGACACGTGGGTCGGTCTTGTGCAAATTTTCGTCAGGGGCTCACATAACAGTTAGCGGAGCCTGCTGACTGTCGGCCGTATAAGCAGTTGCTTGAGCTTGGCGAGCTCGCACTACCCTAGATTTCTTCGACCTGGAACACACCGGTGCATATTATGAAGGGTCCAAGTTCACATCCTCCCCTTTCTCAGCAAGTCAAATGAAGTCAGCGCTGCATGAGATTCGGTCGAAGACGGAGGTTCTGCTACTGTGTTGGTCGTATATGGTCATTTGCCTGCGACCGAAAATCGGTGTCGCATGTGGACTTTTGCATGCGGCTGCTGATTTATGCAGTTTCTGTTGTGGCCGCGTGGAATATGTCTCAGCACCCGAACTTCTGACAACGTAGTATTTTTTTTTGCCAAAGTTTGGAAGCTGAGCACCTTTTTTGACTGCCACATGGACAGGGTCAGCCTGGGTGTATGCATGATGTGTGTTTGCGGCAATAGGGAGAGAAGTAGGAAGCGCTTATCCCGTAGTTGGGTGAGGCACCGCAGCCTTCGCTACCCATGTCCTGCGGGTCTTCTTAGGCTCTGCTTGCCTTGGAAAATGACTCGCGCTGTCCCAGGAGAGCATGTTCTCGAATGCTTGCTGGTCAAAGTGTACCATCGACATCCTCTGGGTTGAACCCAGCTTGGCGCATCGGACTACGACATGACCTTCTCATCAGGGGAGAAGTAGCTCCCCAGCAGATTCGCCATCTTGTCCACCATTACAAGTTTTGAACGTTGAAAAAATAAACAAAGAAGTACAAAGAGATCCTAAGCAGAAAATCTAAGTATAAATATTTTGATCGGGGTAGTGAAGATGAAGCTTGAGCGCAACAGCGTCTCCTTCACTCTGTTGACGGTATGATGAGGGAATGAGGATGCTCTCTTCTCTTCTCTCTCCTGGGTTTGTGTATATGTACGTAGCTGGTCGGGGTCCGTGGTTGCAAGGCATGCTACCCGTACTATTTAAAGCCATCCTGCTGACGAGCTATAGGTGTCGCATATGTCTTTGTTTCGTGGTCGCATAAGACTCCTTCAACAGAATACGGTTGTAACTATAGTCGCATGCCACGGACTGGCTGTCACGTGGTCTTGGTTATGATATGTTATTGAAGAGATCTTGGGGTTGTTGCGTGCGTGACTTGGTCAGCTGGACACGTAGTCAGTACTGATTATGTGAGAAATCATCTTTGGTTGTAACAGAAAGATCCAACAAATCTAGAGACGCATAACATCTTAGCCGCATATTGTTGTGACCGCATACGTACTCTCATTTGTCCTTGGTCGTATGGACATTCTGGCTGTATATTGACGAGGACGCATGGGTATATTGCCGCATGCGAATGGGCACGTGGCGTGGCACGTCTGTCTAGGCCATTAATGAGTTGATATGACTTTTTGTCTTTTCCTGAGCCGTCATCTTCACGAGTCTCGAAGCGTCTCCGTTTGATGAGTGATGTGTCAGAGTCTGACAGTCATCGAATGTTGTGTCAGGAGATTTTTATGCGGCCTCTCTGCTCTGTGGTCGTTTAGGCCACATAGTATACTATGCGGCTTCTAGATCTTTGGTTGATCTGGCCGCATATGACTCCTCTGCGGTTTTTTTGTTCAGGCCGCATGTGGCTTCTCTGCGGCTTTGTTGCATTTTTGAGGGGGCATGACCTCTATGCGGCCTGCATAATTTTTTATGCTTCTACAAGATACAAAGAAGTTTCTCTCATTTAAGTTCAATATGAAGGACATGAGAGGTATTTGTATTATCCTGAGGATAAAGATCATCTAGACGAAAGTTGGACTTGTTCTATCATAAGCTCACTATATAGAAAAAATGCTCACATACTATGGATATCATGATCTTTCTGGAAATGATAGTCCATATAGGTGTGACAAAAAGCTGAAGCCAAATCCGGTGAAAAGTGTAAGACAGTTAGAGTACTTAAGTGTCATTGGAAGTTTAACATATAATATGAGTGCCACCAGACCTGATATTTCTTTCACAATATGGAAGCTTGGTTTACCAGCAATCTAGGTACAAAATACTAGAAAGCTGTGAGAAGAGTTATGAGATATCTCAAGAAGACTCAGAAGTTTGCATTATACTATAATGGTTATCCAGCTGTATGGAAGACTTCAGTGGTGCTAGTAGGTGCTTAGAAGAAGATAACGAAAGGTCCACATGCGGATATGCCTTCTCCATTGGCGAGGCTACAATATCGTGGAAGTCGAAGAAGCAGACTTTGCTCTTTTACTCATCCATGGAGTCTGAGTTATATGCTCTAGTGGTTACTGCGGATGAAGCAGAATGGCTTCGGGAGCTCATATACAATCTTTCTCTAGTTGGTGCATAGATTTAAACTATATCGATCTACTTTGATAACTAGGTGACTACAACAATGGCATCAAATAATCTCTTCAATGGTAAGAAGAGGGTCGTGTAACTTCGTCACACATCATTGAATGAGCGCATCATGGATGGCATCATTAATTGCAATAGTTGATATTCAGAGCCAGGAGAATCTGATGGATCCGTTCACTAAAGGCCTCAAGCATAATTTAGTTGTAGACACACACAAAATAGGCTTGAAGAAGTTTTGATATTGTGTCATTGTAATTCTACCATAAAATATTATGCTATTAGTTCAAAGAAAAATCTACTAGACATCTTACTTTTAGTTCAAGGAATGATCATTGACTGGGAGAATATCAAGTACATAGATTAGTCCTTAGAGACATTGTTGGGATTACATCCCAGAACCTCTATTATCTACTATTTGCTCTTTGTATAGTGCAAGTCATGTAAGAGGATGGATTTAAGCCTTAATGAGTTCTTAGGCATTTAAAATGCTATACGTGCAACAGAAAGCACGTGTAGCTCAGCACTACAAAAGGGCTAGTATCATATGCTACAGTAGTGTTACACCACATGAGGTTGGACCTCAATTTTGGGCCATGCGACAACAACATAACACTGCATAGAGGCAGGTAGCCTAATGTTAAAAGATAACAATAGTATAACACTACAAAGAGGTTGGGATCTCATGCTATAATGGGATGGCACCACATCGGCGTCAGGCCATGTCATAGCGGCATAACACCACAAGGAGGCGAAAGGCCTCATGTTGGAAAATGTTAAACTCACTAAAAAGCTCACATATGTGTATGAATAGAGATGTAGGTTGTCTCTTGAGGGTGAGTTTGTAGACATCCAAGATACATACACAGATATACCAGGTTAGTATATGGTCTTTTAACGTGTAACTAGAGGCACAATTGATTTCATTATGTGTGTGGAAAGAATAACAGTTATGGTACTGAATTCTAGAAAATAGTCTCACATCTATGTGGCAACCCCAAATGTGTATTTTAATATAATATTCTTCTTTTGTTGACTTGTGCACATGGAAAGTGGTAGCCCATGTGGTTGAGATAGTGGGATATTTTCCTAGAAGGCAAGGATCAAGACCTACAAAAACATAACATTTATGTTTTTGTAACTCTTTTCTTTGGGGTTTTCCTTCCCCAGAGAGACCTAGCATCTCGAACGTGCGCGTGAGCGAGGACAAAGGACGCAAAATGTCACTTTGATGTCACACTTTGAACTTTTGAGCGTCATTGCCCGTAAAGTATGCATCGGATGTGAGATGGCATTTTGTGCATTATTACGCCGTTCTATTCTCGTTTCTCGTACAGTTTTTGTGTGGTGTCGCATGTGCACCGCATGGGTGCAGCACAGGCTTAGTGTGGGCTTCCGCATGGCTGCCGCACGATTGTTGCATTTCCTTGTAGAGGCTGCTTCCGCGAAAATGATCATGCATGATAGACTTCTGCGTGGGTGTCGCACGGGAGTTACGTTTTCGTGTAAAGATTGCTTTCAGGAAAATGATCATGCGTGATAGATTTTCACACGTACGGAAGGTGCTTCTACGAAAATTATCTTGCATGCTAGATTTTCGCATGGAGGGTGTTCGTGCAAAAAATGCGTGTAGCGGCTGTGTGTGTACTATCTTCTATATCTTCTTTTTTCTTTGAGAGATACAAAAAATATATTGCTACGAGAAGAGAGTTAGCAGCAGTCAAGGTATAAGATCCACAAAGTGTTCTCCGTCTGTCCAATTCATCAAGTTCGAGACCTACAGTGAGGATGATAAGGAGCATTCCAGAAGTTCTATTCTACGAACTTGTTGGTTCTTGGAAGCAGATCGACAGAAAGGATCGAATCTTTCTTTAAGCAACAGTGATCTTTATCAACCCAATGAGTTTCTTCTTCATCGCGTTTTTTATTGTCATAATTTTTATTACTCTTGTCGTTGTAAGCTTTATATTTCCAAGAGCGAGTTTATAATTCGGTCACATAATACCAAGGAGCAGTCATAGTTATGTTTATTTTAATTTTTATGTATGTTTGTAAACAATAGCATGCAAAAAAATAAAAAAAATCGTTATTGTATCAGTCGAGAACAAATATCGATACTGAGTAGACTAGAGTTAGAATACTCTACAGAAAGTGTATGTCATGTGGAATACTCTGAAGTATGTGGAATTCTTACAAGATACAAAGTTACCTTCAAGTACGGTGTACGTACCCAAAAAAAAAAAAAAAATCTAATATATATTTATGAGTTCGGATATATGTTCAAATAATTAAAAAAAATTAGATTTTTTATTTTATTTTTATTTTCTTAACTACGTAAGCCGTAGTGAAAGCGATTTTAGAAATTTTTTTTGTAACTACGTAAAAAAATCAAAAAAATTACTGTATCGATAATAATTTTATATTAAATTAAATTTAACGATAAAAGTTTAAAAAAAATTAAAATTCTGATACATATCGCCAACTGAGTTGGCAAAAATTATGAGTGCTCGTTTTTCGCCAACCCAGTTGGCAAAAATTCAATAAAAACCGACGTGTCTGGGAATTGGTGGATATTTGCCAACTGAGTTGGCAAAAATTTGGTTGCCCAAATTTTCGCCAACTCAGTCGGCGAAATGTGATAGGTTGATTTTTTTTTTTTTGTTTATTTTTTGGTTTTATATTTAGGGTTTGAGTTGGTTTGGTTTTTTGTGTTTGTTTGATTTGTGTTGTTGATTTTTTGTTAGTTTATTTTCTGGGTATGTTCATATTGTACGTTAATATTGTAATGTGCATATTTTTACAACGGCTCTTTTTCTATTCTTTCAGAAAATTTACTGTACCAATAATAATTTTTTTGTTGGTTTTTTGTGTTATTTTCTTGATAGGTTATTTTTCAGAAAATTTGTTGTAAAGAAAATATTTTTAAACAAATTAACTAAAACGAAACAATTTTTCAAAAATTTGAAATCACGAAAGCTTTCGCCATCTCTGATGGCGAATTTTTTTTGGATTTTTTGGGTTTGTTTTTTAGGTTTTTTTATGTGTTGATTTTTTAAAATTTTTGACAATAATAATTTGATTTTTTTAAATTTTTCACCTCCAAAAATTAGTATAGATAACTAAAACAAATAACAAACTAATTATCATTCATATTAATATAGATAATAACAAATTAGTATAGATAATAAAAAAATTCGGAAAAAAAATTACCAAAAGTAAAATTTGGAGGTCGAAACATCGTTTTTTTTGCGATTCTAAAACTTTCTGAAGTGCATCAAATGGTAAAACCATTTATCCCGTAGTACTTTTCGATACGGCCATTTTGGCACAAATCGGACCTTGTTTCGATCTCTCAGTCAAAAGTTATGATACTTTAAAGTTTTATATTTTTTCATGTAAGATGTACGTCTTGTTTCGGATGAAAATTCTTTCTACACGAATTGTGTTACTCTCGTCGAAAACATAAAAATTGACCTATTGTTTGACGAAAAACGATTTCAAAACCAATAGTTATGGTCGCTCTAAATCTGCTTGACAGCAGTCATAATATTCTTACAGCAGATTTTTTTATACTTCTATTCGGTAACCACAATAGCCACTTGAGTTGGATTTTAATCATCGGTTACTTCATTCCAAGAATTGTACACTCAAAGAATAACTAATGCAGGCCCAAGGTGGGACTGTTTAGAACTCCAAGCTTGTGGAATTGAGGAATAGCTTTTGGGGGAAGATACAACTATGAGAAATCCCTTTGTGACTTAATTCAATAACATGAGATGCCTATAACAATGGTATTTCGTAGGCTTCAAACTCTCAATTGTTGTATATAGGCAGAAACGTAGATCCTAAGTTATAACAAACTAAAAAAAAATAGAGGAAATTGGAAATACGTTAAATTTTCCTAAATTGTTCAGAACTAAAAAACGGAAGAGATTGAAGAAGAATCGTACACATGTTGCAATTGAAAAGATTGAAGAAGAATCAAACTCTCAGTGGTTATACGCTGAAACGTAGATGCAAAGGCTATTTCCAATGGGAATTTATAAAATTGAATTTCTATTATGGTTGGCATTATCCTATAAAAAAAAATTATATCCTAGTTGACAGAATTTCTATATAAAAATTATATCAAAAGATTATTCTTCCATGATTCTCAATTTCTATCCTGCGTGGTAGAAAATAAAAATGACAAATTTAATTATTTTGATTGAAAGTGGAATCCAATATTAATTTAATGAGCCAATTTTCAATTGGAGTTTCTATCTTCCTTATTTCTATGGTAGAAATCGTTTTTAGAAAAAAAATCTCAATTTCTATTCCAATTTTTTTCCTACCTGACGATGATATGTAGGTTGGAGAATTTCTATGAGAATTTCTACATGTAAATTTTTTTTATAGAAATTATCTCTCTCATGACAATTTTAACATTTGGTCCTACTTTCAAACTAAATCATTAAATTATGATAGAAATTAAAAATTATTTTAGAGTGTTTTTTGGTACATTTTTTATGTAAAAGCTCGGCCAACTAGGATAAAAAATTTCTTAAAATACAATGATAAGTAGGATAGAAACTCAATTTTAGAAATATACATTGGAGATATTATAGGAGAAGGGTGGAAATTTATTTGATAAATGTTCATCCTGCAGCCTATTATAAGAGAAAGATGGAAATTGATCACGTTCACGTGCGTTGCAAGCACAAAAAAAAAAAAATTGTATTGTTGAAAAATTAGATAAAAATATATTATATTAACATATTTTAAATATGTGACTTGAATATATTTTAATTATAAAAACAAAGTATAATATTGTTAAAAATTAGATAAAAATAAATTATATTAACTAAAATATATTTTAATTAGGATTTATTATAGATATGATTTTAGAATTTTGGATATATTTTTAGTTAGATAATACCATGTACTTAGTTAAATATAATTTGAATATTAAATATATTTTAGAATTTGTTACATATTAAGGTAAGTATAAAAGTTTAGATTTTTTTATTTTCTTAACTACTTATGAAGGTACAGTAGTTAGATTTATTAATTTATTTAATAGATAATATATATACGGTTTGGACAATTTATTTTTGTAGTTATTTTTAAACTGTATTATAATAATAAAGTTAGAGATAATTGTGATATATTGGTTATTATGTTAGATTTATATATTAGAAGTTCCTTAGATCGATTTTTTTTTTTGGCAATAATTTTTTTTCTATTTTGTATGAGATTCTATTTTGAAAGTTGTTTTCGGACCCATGCGGTCTTGATCTTGAACGAGAATTCTGGTGTTAATGATGGTATATTATGCCTTTGTCCCTACAAAAATATCACGGAGAAAGCGGGCAATAGTTGGTGCCCATCATGTTTCTGAACATATGAGTGCTGCGCTGATACTAATGTGGCTGCTGGAAGTTGCTATTGATTGTGTGTATACGCAGCTGGCGCTAGCAACTTCAGGTGAACCTTTAGTTTCACTTCTTTACTTAAATGAGTATAAAATACAGAAAAATTACTGTATCCATAATATTTTTAAAATAGTTAGTTGAAACAAATTTTTTTTTGATAATTTTAAAGTAACGAATAATTTCGTCATCTGTGATGAAAAAAATATAAAAAAGTATTATTTTATATTTTTTTATATTTTCAATATGAGAAAGTGGATATTTATATTATCATTAAATTTTCGTCATCTGTGATGGAAAAATTTTGGCTGATCTTTTTTTTAGGTTTTGGTTTGTTTTTGGGTTGGTTTGTTTTCGGTTTTTTTTTTGTTTTATGTTTAGAGGTTTTTTTTTTATGTTTATAGTTTGTTTTGGTTTTTTTTTCTGATAGTTGGGTTTGGTTTATTTTTTATTTTTTTTCTGGGTCACTTATCAATTTTTTTTTAACGTTTATATTTTTACAACGGCTCTTTCTTTTTCATGTCTATAAATTTCTTTCATTCTATTCATTTCTTACTCCACCTACACATACTTAAAAAAAAATTCTTCTATTATTTTCTCACTCAACAGAAGGTAATTTGTTACTCAACAGAAGCTAGTTAAGCTCACTTACTGTATTTAGAAGCTCACTCTCTTGTCATGAATCAAAGTCTAACAATACTATGTTCGATTGGAGGTATTTTAAATGGGTTAGTTTATGAAGGAGGTTTAACAGAATTTTTTTTAATTGATCGAAATATTTTGTTTGATAGTTTACGTAATCAAATTATTGAGCAATGTTCTATTGATTATGAATTTATATTGGTACATATATTTTTTAACTAATTGTATAAAGTTAGTTAGTGAATAAGCATGAAAATTTATTGTCGAAGTCAATGTACAAGCAACGTACATTAATATTTATGTAACTTCACCACCACCTATAATTAATTTTGGAAGTAGTATACGCGCTTCTAATCAAGTTAATACTGCTCCTAGTTCTTCTCATCAAGTTATTGCATTTACTGAACAAAAAAATATGGTAGATGATGGTAATAACGACGATAAAAATAATGCTGATTTAATTAAAAATTTAGATGAAGAATTTGATGGCAATGTTGATAGTGTTAGCATTTCTGGATTATGCGTTGGAAGAAATATTGATAATCATTCCGAATTTAGATGTTATATTAGTGATATATCATTGCACATAATTTTACTTGTCATGCTACTTTAAACAATGCTAGTGGGATTGTATATAAATGTAACGATTCAAGTTATAATTGGAGAGTATACGCTAAAGTCGTTCGTGAAGGTAAAGTTTTTGCTATTGTTGTGCTATAAAATATACATTCTTGTTTAGGTGGACTTACAACAGGTTCTCATCCATTAGCTACTACTGTATGGGTTAAAAATAAGATTATTGATAAAATTCGAGATAATCATTCGTATAGTCCATCGCATGTTGTAAATGATATATATATAGAACATGAAATATATATTAAATATTGTAAAGCTTGGAAAGCTAGAAAACTTGCCCTATCTGAGATAAATGGTAGTTATATTGATGTATATAGTAGTCTTGAAGAATAAGGTTTTAGAATTATTGAGACAAATTCAGGTAGCCAATATTTTATACAAACTACATAAGACAATAAATTTCAAAGAATTTTTATTTGTTTTAAGGCATGCATTGATGGATTTTTTAGGGGATGTTTACTTGATTAGTAGTGATGCTATTTTTCTTTCCTCTAAATACCAAGGTATTTTATTTATTGCTTGTGCTCATGATCCAAATTATCAATTATATCAAATTGCTTATGCTGTTGCTGAGAGTGAAAATACTAATTATTGGAGTTAGTTTTTAAACGGTTTGAGAACATCTTTTGAAAAATATTTTGATGCATGGAATACAATTTCTTTTATATCAGATAAAGAGAAAGGATTGATAAGGGCTATGCGTGATACCTTTCCAGAATTGTCTCATTTTTTTTGTATTCAATATTTTAAACAAAATTTAAAAAAAGTCTTCAGATTTTTCCATTTTTAACGTAGTTTAGACTATCTTGCTAGATGTTGTAATGAAACAGATGCGAACTATTGTTTGGAAAAAATTAAAGCTGAAAACATAGATGTTTACAATTGGCTCGTTGGAGTAAATGATGAAACTCGTATTTTTCATACTGGATAGCAACTTATTCTCCTTGTCCCAGATTAAGTATTAACACTTCGAACCTTGCTGAATGCTTTAATAACTGGGTTAAAAATTTACGTGATAAACCAATAACAACACTACTTGATGGAATTCGAGCCAAAATTATAACACTTCAGGACAAGAACCAGCAAAAAGCTAAAATTCTTCAAACTAATTATTGTCTGAAGATGTTGCAAACTATGACTCTTATCATAAAAGAAAATCACCGGCTGCAAACGTTGAATATATTTAGATATTTGTTTCAAATATTAGATTGTAAAACAAATATAACATATGTTGTAGACTTAGATAAAAATTCTTGTTCATGTTTAAAGTGGTATCATACTTTGCTTCTATATGTACATACATGTTATGCATGTAAGTCTAAAAATATTAGCAACGATAGTTTTTATCTAGGTACTTTTTCTAAGGAAGCGTTAAGAAGCGTATATGAGCCGCACCTGGAGCCAATTTCAGTCCCGTACAACCTCCAAAGTACATTGATTAGAGGTCACATTGGAGTACCAAATGTACGACGCAAGGCGGGAAGACCAAAGAAGAACCGGATCATAGCGAATAATCAAGCTTCAAGAGATCTTCGATATAATAACTGCAATAGTTTAGGATACAATAGAAAGAGATGTACAAACTAACAAAGAGAACGAGGTTTGTATGTAATTTTATTTTATGAGAATAACATGTAATTTCATTGAAATAAAAGATAGTTACATTCAAATAAAGTTTATATTGATATAACAATTTCATCGACCTCTCTTGTCTAATTATCGATAGTTCGGACGATCAATCTCTCTTAGATTGAGTCGGTCCCTCATTTCTTGTGTATTCTCCGGGGCCGCATCATCACCACCTCCTTAAATGTCCTCCACTTGAGATGGCATCGGTATTGTTGAAGTTGTCAAGATATGCGTATAGCTGGTAACTTTGGGGGCGAATAGGCTATAACACTGAGAATCTCCCTCATGGGCCCACTGAGTAGTGCCCGCACCGGCCGGAGCCTGAGAAGTGCCCAGTCAGCCCAATGAGAAGTGCCTTCGCTAGCCGCCTGAGAAGTGCCCTCACCAGCCCACTGAGTAGTTCCTGCACCATCCGTTGCCTGAGTAGTGCCCCAGTCAGCCCACTGAGTAGTGTCCGCACCGGCAGTAGTTCGAGAAGTGTCCGCACCGACCGACGTCTAAGGAGTGTCATCTTGCAGTGGCAGACTATCAGCCTGATACCAAACAGATATATACTTCCTAGGGGGCGTGCTTGTCATTGTCCAACAAGACCCAGAGGATAATCTACTACAATACGTAATGGAGGATTGGGAGGAATCAGACCTATTTGCATAGCAACCAAAAAATTCGCCAACCCTGTGTGCAACGTGTTGTTCACTTCATGATTTTGGTATGCCTTATTTAAATTTGGAAGCTAAAATATTAAGTAGAATTTAATAAAGGACATATAAATAAGTACTACGGAGATAAACATTTTTATATAAAAAATGTACCAGCCCTTCTACTGTCACGCCCTAGTCCCAAAATACATAGGACTAGGACACGTAAGCATGCTAGCCGCTTGGATATGGAAACTCCAATATATGGAAACCAAAACCCATACGTACGTTATAATATGAATATCAATCCACAAGTGGTATAAATCTATCACAAGTCACAGGGTACAATCTTAAATCTCATCCACAGAATCATATATAAATAAATAACCAATATCTATGAAACTAGATCTCAATATGAAGTATCTAAACTAATAGTTGGATGGAGACAAATCCACTGCCAACTCGAATATAAAAACACAATGTAAGAATATTAGCTACAATCACGGGTTCGAAGAGAAGACCTCCTCGAAAATATAAGTACCAGTCCGGATCTGCGCTCCTGCGAATACTCAAGAACAGCTACACCTGGAAGGGCCAGATCCTCAGAGGGACATAAAAATATACATAAAAGTATGCCAATAAAGTACTGAAATAAATATCCAAAGGGTCGCCTAACCGTCTAAGTGAATGCAGTTTGAGAACAACTTTCCACCAAGTGGGCTATCTGGCTAAAAATGGGATTGGCATGACTCTCTCGGAAAATCAGGGACCTACAAAGCATGTCATCTTTTGAACGGCAAAGGCCTCCTGATAATATATAATATATAAGGGTCATCACCGCCCGTATCTCCAGCGGAGCTTTCGGGTTACAGAAGAAAAAAGTGCAAAGGAGCCCAAATGCCTTACTTGTTGTTCTCCCCACCCCATGCTCTAAGCATGTCACATCCATGATACAATTTGGTTCATAGCCTATCTTTAGTACCATAGCCCAATCCTGCAACCAAAAAGGACAAGGATTAGACCACCGTACTACAATAGTCTATGTCCATGGACCACTAATAACTGCTAAGTCTTCTAGCATACAAAGTTTCTATCAGCAGTTATCCCTAACGCACGGCCCATACGTACAGGAGGATAGACCTGTCACACAGTCTATGATCTATATGAGACTCATACTCGTGTAACAGCTGTGTCACGGCCAATGAAACCTAATGATGCTTCATGATAAAGGGGCGGTCTCATAAACAAGGTCAATGCATATAGATAATAAAACAACACGACGACACCGTCGTTGCACCCAAGTTTTCTTGGACGCGTATTTTATATAACAGTTAAGATATATGAACTAAAGACAAAAAATAAAGATGTATGCAACATATGGAATATGAATAACAGTACAATGGCAAGGTATACTTGCCTGGCAAGAAGCTGCAAAATGTAACGTCCAGATGTCAAACACACAGGATCAGAGGCTACGGTCTCAGAATGAACGTCTCCGGATGCTGAAATAAACATCACCAACGTTCCCAGAATAAGCAAAATAGCTAGAAAATACTACCATTTCGTCCAATTTGGACACAGGGGCAAAATAGTAATTTTGGATCAAAGTGGGGTCCACGTGTGGCCCACTTTGCACCAAAAAGTGTGCTAGGGGTAAAGGTATCTAAAAGTCAGTATGAACTCAACGGTATGTCCAAATATGAATTCCGGTGAGCCGAACGTAATTTTGCCCAAAAAGTCAGCCGGAGGCCCGCCAATTGGCGACTTGGTCAACTGTCTCAGAATTGCGTGAAAATTGGGTCATAGGACTAGCGCGATACTACGAGTCCAGTGGCGCAACTTTTGTCGCATTATGACGAGAGTACACTAAATGCGTAGGACTTTTACAAAAGTTGCGATACGGGGGATTTTCTACGAACACGGGCAGATTCCGACGCGCACACGCGTCCAAATCAGTTTTCGCGAAAGCCCACACGTCTAGGTATACCGCGCGCACCTTTTGGTACACTTGGTGGGGCGCGTTTCGTATCACAAATTTTAAAATTTGGAAAAAGCATATTTTCGGGATTTTCTACCTAATTTATTTTAACATACAACAGCTAATAAATTATTGTAAATAACAGAAATTAAACTAGGTTAGGTGGTTCTTTGATTGCATATTTAGGTCCTCTATGTCTTTTGAATTTATTGTAGTTATCCTTGATTTCTTGACACGATGGTTACACAGATTGGTATATCCGAATCTCGTCATGAGATATTATTTCTTGATATTTATGGTATATCTTGTGCAAGCCTTATTTCCTTATTCTTCTTGTACAAATACAGACATTGGTTCATGAGAAGAGTAGCGCCCTTCTTGTGGAATCCCGTGTCATAACGTACCATAGTTGAATCTACTATACCAGTCGAGGTCGGGGAGTATATAGTGTAGATATGTGATCATACCCTCCTTGTGCATGTCTTATTCCTTGAATAGTGTTAATCATACACCGCACGTATGATTAACCAGGCCATTATCCATGTGAAAGTTTTCAAGCCGATCATATGTTAAAGCTGGTACTCACTCACTTAGTAGTAGTATTTTTTGTTCATTCCTATGATGCTCATTATTGTATTTATTTCCCGTATTCTTTTATTGGATATCTCTTGTACCTTTATATTGTATCTTGTATATTCACTATATTTACTATTACATAGTTTATATTATTTATTAGAACTGCTGTTAGAGATGTACTTTGCTCCTTTCCTGACTGGATATATTTTTCCCATATAACACTGAGGAGTGGTACCCCACTCACTACGGGCCTCAGGATATCGTAGGCTTAGAGTCAGAGACCTTGGCTTATGAGGGTCTCATCCCGACTGAGACAGATGACCCAGGACTCATAGCACAGCAGTTTGACTCTTTTGTACTTGATTTGTCTCCAGCATGTTATTAGTATTTATTTGACTCATTGGATATTATTTGTCGTGTGAGCTGTATTGTGACTCTTATATTCCTTATATCTTTCGTGCGATTTTTTCGTCTTATAGATCTATGGTTTGAGTATTCATATTACATTGGTGGCATATTTATATCTTCATTGTTAGATTGATAGATTACCCAAACAGCGTTCTACCGCCGACGCTACGGCGTAGGCTGGACGTTGTTCACTACTCATGCCCCTACACCGAGTGTGGGTCGTAACACATTTTTAGTGGTAGCCCATGCAGGTCTTCGAGGTCGTAATTAGTGCAATTCGTAGTGGTGCTCTTATTTGAGTGCATTTACAAGCCTATTTCAGGATACAAGATATAGGCTATAGGCTAAGAATACTCAATCATATCTAAATTTTTTTTTTTGATTCATTTTAACTATTCTTCCCTGATATTAATATTTGATCTTTAATTGTCCTTCTTTGAATGCATTAAATCATGTGTCATATTGATTCTTTTCTTTCGTTTGCCTCAGGATGCTGCCTAAGACTATATTACAGTTGAGAGGAGCATTTTTTGAGAGATCTGCGACTTCCCGAGGGCCTGCACCAGTCACTTCTCTGGTGATTGGCATATCATCTGCGTCCGGGGGTCCACCTACAACTCAGAGGACTGTTCCGGTTGTATTTGAGGGACTTCCACCTCCACCTTCCGTACCGACAGATGCGACTCAGGTGTTCGCATTATTTCGTGAGATGATGGAGGCTCAGAGGGCCCAGTCTGAGGCACACCAGAGGTAGACTGACGTGTTGCGATAGGATATTGAGAGTGCTTATCAACTTACCCTTGCTGCAGTAGAGAGAGGAGTTCCGGTCCAGCAATAGGTTATTTCGCAAGTTGCCCAGCTTCGGCCGGATAATGTCTAGGACTTCAAGAAGCTGTAACCTCGGGTCTTCAAGGAAACTGAGGGCATCGTCTACGCTGATGATTGGCTTAAGGATATTGAACGTCTCATGAAGGTGTCTCGTCTTGCTGAGGATCTGAAGGTTGAGGCAGTAGGGCTTCAGCTGTTCGACATCATCCGTACTTGGTTCAGGAATGAGCCACTTCTTGCTGATACGGGGCAGCCTTGGAAGGTGTTCAAAGACCTCTTCAAGAGGAAGTTCTTTGCTCGGGCGGACAAATTGGACTCAGGGAAGCAGTTTGAAGGCCTTACTCAGGGGAGCATATCTGTGGAGGAGTACGCCGCAGAGTTTGGTAGGCTGAGCCAATTTAAGGAGTATTTGGTGAGGGAGCCAGACGTTCGAGCTATCCGTTTCCCCGAGGGTCTGAACTCGAAAGTGAAGATCCTCATTCCGTCTTTTTATGAGACATATTCGGAGATACTTGTGGAGGCACGCAAGTTTGAGCGGGAGTTGGGTTTAAAATTCAAGAGAGATCACAATTCTTTTCTGGGGGCTAATAGCAGCATAGTGACTGTTAAGCGTCCTCATTTTCAGTTCAGACCTTTTCAGCAGCCGCAGCAACACCAGACTCCATCTAGGATACCATTTCACTAGGCACCATTGTAAATCCCCTGATTTTTCAAGATTTTCAAAACTGGATTTTTCAGAATTTTCTGGGATTTTTTGGGAATTTTTGCTGATTAAAAATAAGGTATTTTGGCATAAATAAAATTAAATGTTTTTAAAATATATTAAAATATTATAAAAATAATATTTTATGGTGTAAAATGAAAAACTGGACTTAGGATAATTTTCTGGGAATTTATTGGACCCCGAAAACATTTTTAAAGGCCATAAAACTATTTTTTAAAATAAAAAAAAATAATAATAAACCGGACTGAACCGGATTCAAACCGGGCTGAACCGGCCTGAACCCAGTCCAGCTGAACCCGACTTAACCGGACCGCCCTAGCGGGTCGGGTCGGGTCCGCCCGACCGAACCCGCAAACCCGCACCCGCCTCAACCGTTTCCTCAGCCCCTTTCCCCCACGACCCGCGCTCCTCTCGGCCGCCCGCTTCCTCCGCCGCGCGTCCCGGCCGCCCCGCCCGCCTCGTCCGGCCATGCGCCCCCGCGAGCCCCGCGACCTCCGCCACGTCCCCCGCCTCGCTCGGCCTCCCCTCTCCCTCTCCCCAGCCTATATAATCCCCTCTCTCCCCCGACTTCGACCACCACCAAGCCGTCGACCACCACCTCCTTCCTCCCCTGGCTCCGCCTCGCTGCCCAGCCGCCTCCCCGCCGTGCCCCGCTCTCGCCAGCGCCTCGCCCGGCCCCTCTCCTCCTCCTTCCTCCTCCATCAGCCGTAGCAGCCAAGCCTCGACCAAGCAGAAGCCGACGCCTCCGGCCGCCCTGTGCCGCCTCCCAGCACGCCGCTGCACCGCCTCGGCGCCCCTAGCCTCCCTCCGGCCGCCAAGCTCCGGCCAGCAGCCAAACCCTAACCCTAGACACGACTCCGACTCGGACACCGGAAACGACGCGGACACGAGAAACTTCTGTTTCTCGAGCCCTGTTCAGGTACCTATTTCTCTCTGCTCGTTTACCCATTTTTGATTCTGTCTGTTGCATCGCGAACCCTGTGTGACCCTCTCGGTGTCCGTGCAACCCGCTCGATGCATCGCGTCCTGTGGCGATCGTGAACCGCGATCCAAAAACATGAAAATCAACACCCCGTTTTACCGCAGAACTGAGTACGCTCCGCCAAACGGGACAACTTGGTCGCGTGCGATCTTCACCGATACGTGCGCGCTGTCGATACAGACATGCGAGATTTCGCAGAAGTTGATTTGGATGTGCGTGCACACCGAAATTAACGCGTATCCGCGGACACCGTCCCGTATCTGTCAGTTCTGGAATGCCTCGTAACTTTGTGTACACACGTCGGATTGAAACAAAACTTGCGTCATCGGACTCGTAGCGATACGCTAGTCCTGTGACCCAAGTTTGGTTCAAATATGAGAACGTTGACAAAGTCGCGTATCGTGGTCCCCCCTAGGCTCCACTTGACGGGCGATTTTGTGATCAGCTCATCGGAATCCAATTCTGGGAGTTCCGTTTGGTTCGTATTATTGTTCCTGACTTGTTGACACTAAGTTTGAGGAATTTGGAGACCTTTGACCCTGACACGCTTTTCGGTGCAAAGTGGCCTACATGTAGACCCTGCTTTGACCCAGAAATGTCATTTTTGTCCTTGTGTCCAAATTGGACTTAAGAACAGGCGTTTCTAGCTATTTTATATTTTCTGAGACTGTTGGTGATATTTATTACAGCTTTTGGAGGAGTACCTGCAGGATCCACTGACACAGGGACGATTGTTGGTATTCGAATCCCAAGCAAGTATACCTTGCCAAACCCTGCAGTTTTGCTACTTATTTTCTTGACATATTTATACATTGTCGTGCAAGATACCTTGCCAACTCTTGCACATTATTTGCATGCTTTCCTTTTCAGCTGTTACTTTCTTGTCGTATATAGTTTCTTGATGCATTTTTCATATTGATTTATTCCTGCTGCTCTAGTCTTATTTTCTCGTTTTACGTGCATGTACATTATTTGCTCTTTTCCATGGATCACTATTGGTTCCATAGACATATTGAGATGGTATATGTTTACTCTACGTTCCATGAGTTGACTCGATTGATTTCTTTAGTTCCTAGATGATCGTTATTAGGCATTGACTATACTTGAGCATTCTCGATTGTGAGTACCCATTGTGCTGCGATAGAGACATGTTCATTTGACTACCTCATTCGTGAGCTCCTATTGGGCTGCGAAAGAGCTACACTATAGATTGGGAGTCCCCATTGGCCTACTTTCTATAGGACCGTGATCTCCCATTGAGGTGCGGTTATCCCGATTGCTTGTAGTCATGTTTGATAGCATCATTGGCATGCCACCGTCTTAGATGTAGTAATTTCTTGTGTCTTATTTGCTTCTCTTGTGTTTAATTTCTTGTCTATCTTGCATGTTCATTTACTGTACTTTTGGCTCGTATTCTTTTGTATCTTGTTACGTCCCTCTGAGGACCTGGTTTTGTTCTCCAGATTTAGGAGACGAGGAGTACCCGCCACTTTACGGACCGACACCAGACGAGGGTACGATAGCAGTTGATGGCCCTGCTTATACTTAGTTACTTTCTAGCATATTTTAGTTATATTTCCTTGTCTCTATTTTTCTATTTATCGGTAGTGGATTTGTCTCCACCTGACTTAGTATTATTTCTTGCTGGATATTCGACAGTATCTTTACTTTCAACATTTATCCCAGTTTTGCTATTTAGTTCATATACTGTTCTTATGGATGAGATCTAGATACTTGACATTTATATGTATTTTCGTAGATTCTTGGACTAGAGTTCACATTAGACAACTTATACGTATTCGAGTCAGACATGAGTCTGCTTGAATGCGTCGCTGGCCATTGCCACGTGTCCAGTCCCTCGATATTTTGGGACAGGAGCATGACATGGTTTTTGTGGTGGTCCATGTAGGTCTACGACTAAATTGCTTCGGTTTCAACTTAGGGACCGAGCAAGCCTGCAATAAGAATAGGATAAGTTTTTAGGATCTCATCCACTTGCTTGAAACGTTCTTGATATCTATATCGGATTCGGATTTAATTCTTAACTTGCATCTTGCCTTGATTCCTGTGCGTCTCTTATAGTTTATTTTTGATGCAGAGCAATGGATTCACAAGAATGCGACGAGACTCCCACGGGAATACCACAAGTTGTAGATGTCACCTATGACGATGAAGTGACACCAGTCGGTGGATTTCAACTAAAACAACAAAACAGTCAAGATACCTCAAGAGATCGACAAGACGACATTCCACTTCCGCCGCAGTTCACACCACCAATGGCCGTATTCCCACAAGGGCAAGCTATGGATGGACAACAGATATTTCAAATGATCTACACAATGATGCAAGCTCAACAGCAGATTCAACAAGAGACTTTGAGTCACAGCCTAGCACTTGTACTGGAGCAGGCGAATCTACCAACTCGACGGCAACCGACGGGCTCTATTACCGATTTTCGCCAGCTGAAGCCCCGTACCTTATCAGGCAAGGAGGAGCCCACAGAAGTTCATGAGTGGATCACCAATACACAGCACCAGTTGGAAGCAGCTGAGCTTCCCAAAGAATGTTGGATAACCGCCGTTAGAATACAGTTGACGAATAATGCGCATCACTGGTGGCTATCTGAGGAGACACGGCTCGGACCAGACCGAGTCACTTGGGAAGAGTTTTCTAGACTCTTTCAGGAGATGTACATTTCGGCTATCGCTCGATCAGAACTTCGGGACAAGTTTAATCGCCTTACTCAAGACAGTATGACAGTAGAAGAGTACAACGCGAAATTCATTCGTTTGAGCCACTTCGCCCCAACCTTGATTCTGACAGAAGAAGAGAAGGCTGAGAAGTTCTTCGACGGACTAAACATTGAGCTACAGAAACTAAATGGATCCGTTGCACCTACATCTTACCCAGACTTCCTTGTTGCAGCCCAACGCATGGAGCGCGTCACCAGAAGAGAGACCAGTCTGAAGCGATCGTACACATCAGCACCAGCCGGAGCACCACAGGAAGAAGTTACAAAGAGACCTCACATGTACCAGCCACCAGAAGCATCTCCACTGCACTGGTCCTCAATATGGCCTCGCCTGCGACAATATGGACAAATAGGTAGACGCAAAAGGAGATTATGTTTAGCTTGCGGATCCAATCAGCATTTATTGAGGGAATGCCCTGAGTGTCGAGAAAGAGCACCAACGGTTAACCAACAAGCTCTACCAGCACCAGGAGGGTATCAACCAAGGCCACCCTTGGCACCTCGAGCAGCACTCTTCCAGCAGGCCCAGCAGCAGAGGGCACCACCTCAAGGACGAGGACAAGCTTTCGCGATGGCCGTGGAGAACGCGCAGACTCGTGGAGTAGCTAATGTGCGTAAGTGATTCGTAGCTACCGTTTCTAGTCTTGTTTTAGCTTGTGCCTGTTGGTTCGTGACCTCAGCCCCAACCTAGTAAATTGGAACTTGTTAATAATAACCTGATTTTTCTAAAAAGTTGTAGTTCTCTTGTTTTAACTAGATTTTCTTTACTCTGGAAAGTGCATAACTTTCATTCTTAGGGAAACGATATTTCCGTAAGTATCTTGTGATATGTTTCGAACAATGCTTGTAACTATGTCATCTCTGTTGACCGGTTATTCTTTGATTGCGAGGACGTAATCCTCTTAAGGGGGTAGATTGTAAACCCCCTGATTTTTCAAGATTTTTAAAACTGATTTTTCAGAATTTTCTGGGATTTTTTGGAAATTTTTGCTGATTAAAAATAAGGTATTTTGGCATTAAATAAAATTAAATTATTTTAAAATATATTAAAATATTCTGAAAATACTATTTTATGGTGTAAAATAAAAAACTGGACTTAGGATAATTTTTTGGGAATTTATTGGACCCCGAAAATATTTTTAAAGGCCCTAAAACTATTTTTTAAAATAAAAATAATAATAAACCGGACTGAACCGGGTTCAAACCGGGCTGAACCGGCCTGAACCCGATCCAGCTGAACCCGACTGAACTGGACTGCCCTAGCGGGTCGGGTCGGGTCCGCCCGACCGAACCCGCACCCACAAACCTGCACCCGTCTGAACCATTTCCTCAGCCCCCTTCCCCCATGACCCGCACTCCGCTCGGCCGCCCGCTTCCTCCGTCGCGCGTCCCGGCCACCCCGCCCGCCTCGTTCGGCCATGCGCCCCCGTGAGCCCCGCAACCTCCGCCACGTCCCCCGCCTCGCTCGGCCTCCCCTCACCCTCTCCCCAGCCTATATAATCCCCTCTCTCCCCGACTTCGACCACCCCCAAGCCGTCGACCTCCGCCTCCTTCCTCCCCTGGCTCCGCCTCGCTGCCCAGCCGCCTCCCCGCCGTGCCCCGCTCTCGCCAGCGCCTCGTCCGTCCCCTCTCCTCCTCCTTCCTTCTCCGTCAGCCGCAGCCGCCAAGCCCCGACCCACCAGAAGCCGACGCCTCCGGCCGCCCTGCGCCGCCGGCCGCCTGCGCCGCCTCCCAGCACGTCGCTGAGCCACCTCCGTGCCCCCAGCCTCCCTCCGGCCCACCTCCGGCCACCAAGCTCCGGCCAGCAGCCAAACCCTAACCCTAGACACGACTCCGACTCAGACACCGGACACGACGCGGAAACGAGAAACTTTGGTTTCTCGAGCCCTGTTCAGGTACCCGTTTCTCTCTGCTTGTTTACCTATTTTCGATTCCGTCTGTTGCATCGTGAACCCTGCGTGACCCTCTCGGTGCCCGTGCAACCCGCTCGGTACATCGCTGTAAGCCCTTGATTTCTCAAAAAAATATTAAAACTAGGATTTTTTCACAATTTTCTGGAATTTTCTGTAATTAAAATCAAGGTTTTAATTATTAAATAATTTTTAGTTGTTAGTAAATAATATTAAAATATCATGGAAATAATATTTTTGGGTGTAAAATGAAAAACTTGACTTAGGGTAATTTTTTTGGATTTTTCTGGGCCTCAGACCTATTTTAAATGCCTAAAAATCATTTTTAATTAATTAATTAATTAACTGTTTTATTATTTATTATTATTATTATTATTATTTTTTTTTTTTCTCTGGCCCATTGGGCCTGATCCGGCCCAGCCCAGCAGCCCAACCCGCTTCCCTTACCGGGTCGGGTCGGGTCTGCCCGAACCCGACCCGTCCGCCCGCCGACCCGGTCTCCCCAGCACCCCCCACGACCGCCTGACCCGCTCCCCGCTCCGCTCCCGCCGGCCGCGCCGCCCGCCGCTCCACCCGGCTCGCCCCGCCCTCTGCGGCCACGACCCCCCTCGCCCCGCCTTGGCCGGCCCCCTTCAGCCTATTTAAAACCCCGAGAACCCCCCCTCCGGCCAATCATACCCCCCCGACCGCCGCCTTGCCCCCGACCTCGCCGCCGCCTTGCCTCCGACCTCGCCCCGCCGTTCCCCTCTCCTCCACCTTCCTCCGCCGCCTCCGGCGTCCAGCAGCAGCGGAGGCTAGCAGCAGCAGCCACCAGCCGCACCCCTCGCCGCCCGCCTCGAGCCGCCGCCACCGGCCAACTCGTCAGCCCCCTGCGAGCCACCGCAGCCCCTCTCCGGTGCGCCCCCGGCCGACCACCCGCTGGAGCTCAGCCGAATCCACAAACCCTAAACCTAGATTCCCTGTGTCCGACACGAGACGGACACGTGTCGGACACGGTTCGACCCCGGTTTTCGGGTCCCCTTCAGGTACTTGTAACTTTTTGCTCGTAGCTCCGTTTTTGATTCCGCAAATTGCGTTGCGAAGCCTGTATGACCCTCTCGGTGCCCGAATAAATCGCTCGGGGCATCGCGTCCTGTGGCGATCGCACACCACGATCCAAAACCAGGAAAAACCAGACCCCAATTCACCCCGGAACTGGGTACGCCCCGCCAAACGGGATGACTTGGTCGCGCGCGGTCTTCATAGATACGTGCGCAGCGTTGATACGGACGTGTGGGATTTTGCGAAAGCTGATTCGGGTGTGCGTGCACACCGGAACCAACGCGTATCCGCGAACATCGCCCCGTATCTGACTTTTCTACTTTTCGCCCTAACTTCCTGTATACATGTCGGATCGAGACAAAACTTGCGCCATCGGACTCGTAGCGATACGCTGGTCCTTTGGGTCAAGTTTGGTTCGATTCTGAGAACGTTGACGAAATCGCGTGTCGTGGGCCCCACAGGCCCCGCTCGACGGGCGATTTCGTGATCGGCTCATCGGAATTCAATTCTGAAAGTTCTGTTGGGTTCGTATCAGCATTCCTGAACTGTTGACACTAAGTTTGGTAAATTTGGAGACCTTTGACCCTGACACATTTTTCGGTGCAAAGCGGGCCCACCGGCGGATCCCGTTTTGACCCAAAACTGTCGTTTTTGCCCTTGTCTCAAAATTGGACCCAAGGACAGGCGTTTCTAGCTATTTGATATCTTCTGAGCATGATGGTAATGTCTATTTCAGCTTTTGGACTCATCTCTGGAAATTTCTTCGAGTACAATTAATCGGATCCAAACAACAGGCAAGTACCTGCGCTTCAAGTTTAATCTTTATATTATGATAATTAATTCCCCGCTCTACTAGTACCCTTGATGATTACACGTAGTATTAGAATACTAGATTTTATGTCTTGAATACTGGAGTTCATGTCTTGTTTTTCATGTCGGATGGGAGAATACTAGAAGGCATGTAGTTTATCCTTCCCCCTACCGTGTTTAATAGCTGTTGGTGCGCGACTGTACCCTCAGCCGGATCTCAATTATTCATGTTAAATAGCCGTCTAGGACAACCGGATTAGCCTTATAAATCCCTACATGCCAATTATGTATTCTAAAACAAACACAAGTTCACACAGATAGTTTCTGGTCTTGTTATAGTTCTTGCTGACTGTAGTAGTTTTATTTCCTGTCTCATTTATTTCTGTTTTCTCATATTCCTGTTTATAGCATTATCTCTGAGATATTGTGTTCCTTTTATACATATTCTCAATATGATACTCAAGTTAATTGTCATAAATATTTAGTTTAATCTTGTTGTGCATTGTGTACTTTGCTCCTTTCCTGACTGGATCCGTTGTTTTAGGCGATGATGAGGACCTTGCCCCTATCTATTATGGCCACTATGAGTTAGCAGGTGACCCATATGAGGAGCCAGTTTCCACCCAGGAGGATACTTCTGCAGAGTAGTTAGCAGTAGCTACTTATTTATTTCCTTTCAGCATATACTCGGGTTTGTCCCCGATTTATCTTCTGGCTTTGTATTAACTATGGATCTGTTGTCATAATTTGTTTTATAAAAGTTAGCATTCCTATTTCCTGTTATTTTTCTTGTCTATTTATTGTGGATGAGATAGATTTAAAATTACCTGTGATTATGACCTAGACAGCGTACTACCGCCGACACTGCGGCGTAGGCTGGACGTGCCCACGCACTCGTGCCCGAATATCCGGGTGCGGGTCGTGACACGTTTTTGTGGTGGCCCATGCAGGTCAACGACTAAATTATTCGGTTTCAACTCAGGGACCGAACAGGCCTACAATAAAGCTAGGATAAGTTTATAGGATCTCATCCACTTGCTTGAATCATTTTTGATATCTGTATCGTATTCGAACTAATATGAACTTGCATCTTGCCTTGATTCCTGTGCGCCTCTTATTGGTTATTTTGGATACAGGAAAATGGACCCACAAGCCAGCAACGAGGCTCATGCAAAAACACCACAAACCGTTGTGGTTACCCAAGAAGACGATGTGATACCAGTCGATGAAGGCCAATCATCATAAGGCAGTCAAGCAAGTCAGCCTGCCTCAATAATCCATCAAGATGGCGTTCCACCCTCGACGCAGCCTATTCCACCGATGCCTTCCTTCCCATCGGGACCGCCTATGGACGAACAGCAGATGTTCCGCATGTTCTACATAATGATGCAAGCCTATCAGAAGGTTCAACAAGAAACTCAGCAAAACCAAGCGGAGAACTTCATCAACAAAATTAGCTCAGAGTCACGGAAGCTAAGCAGTTCAAATGCAATTACCTTCGACGAGGACGTTCTTACTACAGCGCGACCTGTGGAGTGCACCACAAGGATCGAGTCCAGCCGGAAGTGGCCGTATGCGTCAGCACCAGACCAAGCACAACAGGAAAAAGCTGCAAAGCGACCACAGATGAATCCAACTCAAGGACAGAACCAACAAGCTCCCACTTGTGGCTATTATCGAAAATAAGGTCACATTTGGCAGGATTGTAGAAAGAGGCTAGGTGCCTGTCTATATTGTGGATCAGCAGCACATCAAATGAAGGACTGTCCTGCTGCTCAAAGACGCACAACTGCACAAAAGTTCCAGTTCAGGCCAGGCCCCAGCAGCGCAGCAGAGGGCACCACCTCCATAACATGGACAAGCTTACGCGATGACCATGGAGAACGTGCAGACTCTTAGAGTAACTAATGCGTGTAAGTGATTCGTAGATACCGTTTTCTAGTATTGTTTTAGCTTGTGCCTACTGGTTCGTGACCTCAGCCCAACCTAGTAACTTTAAACTTGCTAATAACCTGGTATACTTTTATATTTAATAACTGTAGAGATTGTAGAGTCTTCTGTTATTTTGCTTATTGTGTGAACTTCAATGATTTGTACCTCCTTTCATCATCATCTAGCGCACTTAATTTTGCCGTACTTGATTTATGCTGCTAGTCTATAGCCTAGTTTTGCAAGCTTACTCTTTATCGAGCTTGTTCATGACAAGTGTATTATTGGGGAGGCCCACAATGATACATTTCAGAATCAGTGTATTACGGTCTGATCAACCATAGTGCGCTTGATTCGCCCTTCGAATTAATACTTTATGTGGATTGAGATATAGTTGACTTGTATACTTGCCCTAGACATTTCTGAACATATCGTATCGATTACATAATTGTATTAATACGAGCATGTGAATAGGAATTACCGAGATAGGATTCAATCCACAATCGCTTGACAATTTTCACCTGAATACTTTAAAATGCCTTGACCCCGATATTTCTTTTCTATCACCCCACCCTTGAACTCTTTATTATTGATCTTCGTCTTCCCTTATTTCGAAAAGACGAAATCTCGTGCCTGGTATAAGTTAGTACATAGATAGTACTAGATATGCCACATAGGCCGATCACATACTTGAGGATTAAACTTTCGTAATTGAGGACATATCATATGTGATATGATCGACGTTGAAGTTCGAGGACTGAATGACATAGGTAAACCTATTAAGGAATATTTTTCTTTAGGTATATAGTCTTTTGTGATGAATGGGTAAACTCTAAGTTGGGTAGCAATGTATTCGTCAACTCGAGAGGAATGTCTTTTGGATCGTGACCGAGTAAGGTTAGATTGGAAGAAGCAAGCCATTATAATTTTGAAAATTTAAAGGAGTGAATAAGATGATTAGTGAATTGATATCGAGGACCCAATAGTTATATCTTAGGTATATGATTTTGAATAATGAAGGTAAAATCATCAATTTGAATTTAGAAGATAAAATTATAGAATTTCAGACTTGAACATGGGTGGACTACATTTAAATTATTTTTCAATTTGATGATTTGATTTAAGAATTAAAATTTGAGGGTTGGACTACCTAGTTAGAATATTGAGAATGTGAATGGAATTTAAAGAGTTGAAGCATACAATTGTGAATAGGAATACTATTGGACTCGAATCACTTCTAGAGGAATTTATGATAATTAGAGGCAAAGTCATGTACAAATCTTGAAAATGCTATATGGACTTAGTCTAAAATCTGCCTGTGGGTAATTTGAGGAAGTAAGAAGAAATAACCATATGTTAAAATTTTGATTAGAACAAGTAGTCACCTTAATCATGAAGTGATTGCAGTGGACATGATTAGGATTTAAATTTTCGCAAGGAGATTGCGATTGATGTACGTGAAGGATTAATAGAGTATGGCTTAATTTTAAATTTCGAGGACGAAATTTTCATAAGTTGGGTAGATTGTAAGCCCTTGATTTCTCAAAAAATATTAAAACTAGGATTTTTTCACAATTTTCTGGAATTTTCTGTAATTAAAATTAAGGTTTTAATTATTAAATGATTTTTAGTTGTTAGTAAATAATATTAAAATATTATGGAAATAATATTTTTGGATGTAATATGAAAAACTTGAGTTAGGATAATTTTTCTGGATTTTTCTGGGCCTCAGACCTATTTTAAATGCCTAAAAACTATTTTTAATTAATTAATTAATTAATTAACTGTTTTATTATTTATTATTATTATTATTAATATTTTTTTTATTTTTTTTTCTCTGGCCCATTGGGCCTGATCCGGCCCAGCCCAGCAGCCTAACCCGCTTCCCTTACCGGGTCGGGTCGGGTCTGCCCGAACCCGACCCGTCCGCCCGCCGACCCGGTCTCCCCAGCACCCCCCACGACCGCCTGACCCGCTCCCCGCTCTGCTCCCGCCGGCCGCGCCGTCTGTCACGTCCCGATCTCCCGCAGGCAAATCGGCCGTTCCCGCTAGGCGAAAATCACCCTCGCCAGCGCTCCCGCGGAACGATCGCTTAACCCATCCGGGCGTGATGCCGCACGAGCGTGATCCACGCCCGTGCAAGGCCATGGTTCATTGGCTGGCGGCAAGAGTTCTAAGCCACAGAGTCACACAGATTGTCCGAGTGCAGCGGAGTCATGAACGCATAGGCGATCGGTAACAGGTTCACTGAGTCGACAAATATAGCGGAAGCATTGAAACAAGTAAAGTAATCTCTTTTATTGATATGAAACATGTATTACAGGCGGCGTATAGCCGAGATTACAAGTCGCTCAAGCCTCTCTCTGAAACAGTAAAAGCGTGCCAAGTGGCTACAACTGTGGAATGAATGTACAGGCGATGGTCAGGCGATGTTCACAACTTATGTCTTGTATAAGCGCTTCAGTCCCGGACGCACTGTTGCAAGGCTTCAGAGGGAACTCCTGGCCTTAGCACGCACGAAGGAGGCGTCCGCACCGCACGAGGTTCTCCCGCACCCTGCATATCAAACTGGTGGATTATCAGTACATTGAATGCACTGGTGGGGAAGCTACTCGCCCGCTCGACAAATCCAAACACGTAATACAGGTTCCGTGCACAACTATTCAGTTGTCTTTCTAGTTGCCTTAGGATCAGTTTCATACAGATATTTGAATAGCCTAACGTGTCGGCAGTGCGCCGTGCGATGTTAGAGGAAACACGGCGAGACTTACCAACTTACCATCTCCTTCCCTGTCCAAGGCAACCATTTAGGCAAACAGTATAAATTCGAACAGAGGCATGTATAAACATTCAGGAGGCAAGCATATGCAAACACGATGGTCATTTTACATGATCGTTCAGGTGTTCAGTTATTCATTGATGCTATGCAATGACTCGCATGCGGATAGCCGCTAAGCGAGGATGACTTGTTATCTTTTATTTCACAGGCAAGCACGCAACAGGTTAAATACACACGATAAACACACGATGCATTGCAAGCCATATTCACACGATAATCACACGAGGCATTGCAAGCATATACACACGATGATCACTGGCTGATGCCATAATGGACTAGTCAAGGACGTGAATAACATGCAACGAGAAAACAGAGCTCATAAAACACGATGCGTTGCAAGTTACCCAGTTCGCACACGATTGACTATAAACACGAAGTCTACCCGGATCGGATCGGTGCCAATGCCCCATCACCGTCCGCAGAACTTATATCCTTGTGCATAAGTTGTCCATGATCGAACACGATTGTTAATTTACACACGAGTACACGAGATTCATTTAGCTATTGGATATGCACAGTTTCCTGGGCTGCTGTAAGCCCGCACACGAGGGAGACTTACAGGGAGATCCAAATACCTGAATGAGTCTTGCCACAGGAACATGATTCTTTTACTTGGCATGATACAGTCCCCTGGATCGGGAACTGCCTTGGTGATCTAACGGTCCCGAATACTTGCGGGTTCATTCAGGCACGGAACGACTACATAGTAGTCTCCCGGGGTTTGGATGAAAACACGGTAACATTCAAGCAGACAAGCATGCGTTTCTAAGGAACATAAGCAGGCACCTTGCTCGGGCCCGAAGGTAGTCCGAGAGATGAAACCGTTAAGGGACTTAGCATGCGAGGGTCTGAATATAAGCAGTATTTCCATTTTCCATGTTCTAGCAAGCAATACAAGTTGGGATTATTCCCTTAGCTAGGTGCGTTGGATTTATTAGCATGCAGGGGTGATTCACCTAGCGACTAGCATGAACATTCTAGATTTTATGTGTGCTGGCTAAGCAAAGACAAGTTCACCGTAGCCACCCACCTTAGCGATGATTCGCCTCGGTAGAGCGATACGTCTGAGCGAGCCTCTGAAAGTCCAAGCCAGATTCCTGTAGGGACAAGTCTGGATATCCTTTGCTTCTTGATTGAGACAAAGCGAGTCGGGACAGCTGCACGATTGCCGTTTAAGATGGCAGTCCGCTTGAGCGGAACAGGGTGTTACATCCTACCCAACTTAGAAAAAGTCTCGTCCTCGGGACTTACTAAGGACAAACAGTAATCTAGGGTTGAGGCAATCCTAGACAAGTCGTTTGTACTTGTTTCATTTGGATATTCACTTGCACAAGCTTCGAAATCAGCATATCGCTTAGACTGGATCGTACGCACTTTCGAAGTGCACTTCTAGCGTGAACACGTCAACCAGCTCAGTGATAGCGAAGTCTTAGCACTCAAGTTTTACCTTTTCTTAAGTCTTGGATGGTGCACTAGTTCAAGGCGTCCCTCGAATAGATACATTCAACCAAACTTAGGGTTAGTGAAAATCGGACAAGCTACTAGCGATACTCTCGAAGGGTCCGCACAGGTTGGCACAAAGGCCACTCACAGCATACAACCAGACAAGCAAGCATAACATTCAAAACGCATTTTGAAAGTATTTAGACTTATTGTTGGAACATCCCATCGAGGCATTGAGAGAGAGCGTGCACATAACCCACGAACGAGCTTTCGAAACAGAGATATCGAATCGAAGTCCAAAGGCGTAGAAGCCAGGCTCTGATACCAACATGTCACGCCCCGATCTCCCGCAGGCAAATCGGCCGTTCCCGCTAGGCGGAAATCACCCTCGCCAGCGCTCCCGCGGAACGATCGCTTAACCCATCCGGGCGTGATGCCGCACGAGCGTGATCCACGCCCGTGCAAGGCCATGGTTCATTGGCTGGCGGCAAGAGTTCTAAGCCACAGAGTCACACAGATTGTCCGAGTGCAGCGGAGTCATGAACGCATAGGCGATCGGTAACAGGTTCACTGAGTCGACAAATATAGCGGAAGCATTGAAACAAGTAAAGTAATCTCTTTTATTGATATGAAACATGTATTACAGGCGGCATATAGCCGAGATTACAAGTCGCTCAAGCCTCTCTCTGAAATAGTAAAAGCGTGCCAAGTGGCTACAACTGTGGAATGAATGTACAGGCGATGGTCAGGCGATGTTCACAACTTATGTCTTGTATAAGCGCTTCAGTCCCGGACGCACCGTTGCAAGGCTTCAGAGGGAACTCCTGGCCTTAGCACGCACGAAGGAGGCGTCCGCACCGTACGAGGTTCTCCCGCACCCTGCATATCAAACTGGTGGATTATTAGTACATTGAATGCACTGGTGGGGAAGCTACTCGTCCGCTCGACAAATCCAAACACGTAATACAGGTTCCGTGCACAACTATTCAGTTGTCTTTCTAGTTGCCTTAGGATCAGTTTCATACAGATATTTGAATAGCCTAACGTGTCGGCAGTGCGCCGTGCGATGTTAGAGGAAACACGGCGAGACTTACCAACTTACCATCTCCTTCCCTGTCCAAGGCAACCATTTAGGCAAACAGTATAAATTCGAGCAGAGGCATGTATAAACATTCAGGAGGCAAGCATATGCAAACACGAGGGTCATTTTATATGATCGTTCAGGTGTTCAGTTATTCATTGATGCTATGCAATGACTCGCACGCGGATAGCCGCTAAGCGAGGATGACTTGTTATCTTTTGTTTCACAGGCAAGCACGCAACAGGTTAAATACACACGATAAACACACGATGCATTGCAAGCCATATTCACACGATAATCACACGAGGCATTGCAAGCATATACACACGATGATCACTGGCTGATGCCATAATGGACTAGTCAAGGACGTGAATAACATGCAACGAGAAAACACGAGGAGCTCATAAAACACGATGCGTTGCAAGTTACCCAGTCCGCACACGATTGACTATAAACACGAAGTCTGCCCGGATCGGATCGGTGCCAGTGCCCCAGCACCGTCCGCAGAACTTATATCCTTGTGCACAAGTTGTCCATGATCGAACACGATTGTTAATTTACACACGAGTACACGAGATTCATTTAGCTATTGGATATGCACAGTCTCCTGGGCTGCTGTAAGCCCGCACACGAGGGAGACTTGCAGGGAGATCCAAATACCTGAATGAGTCTTGCCACAGGAACATGATTCTTTTACTTGGCATGATACAGTCCCCTAGATCGGGAACTGCCTTGGTGACCAAACGGTCCCGAATACTGGCGGGTTCATTCAGGCACGGAACGACTACGTAGTAGTCTCCCGGGGTTTGGATGAAAACACGGTAACATTCAAGCAGACAAGCATGCGTTTCTAAGGAACATAAGCAGGCACCTTGCTCGGGCCCGAAGGTAGTCCGAGAGATAAAATCGTTAAGGGACTTAGCATGCGAGGGTCTGAATATAAGCAGTATTTCCATTTTCCATGTTCTAGCAAGCAATACAAGTTGGGATTATTCCCTTAGCTAGGTGCGTTGGATTTATTAGCATGCAGGGGTGATTCACCTAGCGACTAGCATGAACATTCCAGATTTTATGTGTGCTGGCTAAGAAAAGACAAGTTCACCGTAGCCACCCACCTTAGCGGTGATTCGCCTCGGTAGAGCGATACGTCTGAGCGAGCCTCTGAAAGTCCAAGCCGGATTCCTGTAGGGACAAGTCTGGATATCCTTTGCTTCTTGATTGAGGCAAAGCGAGTCGGGACAGCTGCACGATTGCCGTTTAAGACGGCAGTCCGCTTGAGCAGAACAGGGTGTTACACCGCCCGCCGCTCCACCCGGCTCGCCCCGCCCTCTGCGGCCACGACCTCCCTCGCCCCGCCTTGGCCGGCCCCCTTCAGCCTATTTAAAACCCCGAGAACCCCCCCTCGGGCCAACCACACCTCCCCGACCGCCGCCTTGCCCCCGACTTTGCCGCCGCCTTGCCTCCGACCTCGCCTCGCCGTTCCCCTCTCCTCCACCTTCCTCCGCTGCCTCCGGCGTCCAGCAGCAGCGGAGGCTAGCAGCAGTAGCCACCAGCCGCACCCCTCGCCGCCCGCCTCGAGCCGCCGCCACCGACCAACTCGCCAGCCCCCTGCGAGCCGTCGCAGCCCCTCTCCGGCGTGCCCCCGGCCGGCCACCCGCCGGAGCTCAGCCGAATCCCCAAACCCTAATCCTAGATTCCCTGTGTCCGACACGAGACGGATACGTGTCGGACACGGTTCGACCCCAGTTTTTGGGTCCCCTTCAGGTACTTGTAACTTTTTGTTCGTAGCTCTATTTTTGATTCCGCAAATTGCGTTGCGAAGCCTGTATGACCCTCTCGGTGCCCGGATAAACCGCTCGGGGCATCGCGTCCTATGGCGATCGCACACCGCGATCCAAAAACAGGAAAAACCAGACCCCAATTCACCCCGGAACTGGGTACGCCCCGCCAAACGGGACGACTAGGTCGCACGCGGTCTTCACAGATACATGCGCAGCGTTGATACGGACGTGTGGGATTCCGCGGAAGCTGATTCGGGTGTGCATGCACACCGGAACCAACACGTATCCGTGGACATCGCCCCGTATCCGACTTTTCTACTTTTTGCCCTAACTTCCTGTATACAAGTCGAATCGAGACAAAACTTACGCCATCGGACTCGTAGCGATACGCTGGTCCTGTGGGTCAAGTTTGGTTCGATTCTGAGAATGTTGACAAAATCGCGTGTCGTGGGCCCCATAGGCCCCACTCGACGGGCGATTTTGTGATCGGCTCATCGGAATTCAATTCTGAAAGTTCTGTTGGGTTCGTATCAGAGTTCCTGACCTGTTGATACTAAGTTTAGTGAATTTGGAGACCTTTGACCCTGACACGTTTTTCGGTGCAAAGCGGGCCCACCGGAGGACCCCGTTTTGACCCGAAACTGTCGTTTTTGCCCTTGTCTCCAAATTGGACCCAAGGACAGGCGTTTCTAGCTATTTGATATCTTTTGAGCATGATGGTAATGTCTATTTCAGCTTTTGGACTCATCTCTGGAAATTTCCCCGAGTACAATTAATCGGATCCAAACAACAGGCAAGTACCTGTGCTTCAAGTTTAATCTTTATATTGTGATAATTAATTCCCTGCTCTACTAGTATCCTTGATGATTACACGTAGTATTAGAATACTGGATTTTATGTCTTGAATACTGGAGTTCATGTCTTGTTTTTCATGTCGGGTGGGAGAATACTAGAAGGCATGTAGTTTACCCTTCCCCCTACCGTGTTTAATAGCTGTTGGTGCGCGACTGTACCCTCAGCCGAATCTCGATTATTCATGTTAAATAGCCGTCTAGGATGGCCGAATTAGCCTTATAAACCCCTACATGCCAACTATGTATTCTAAAATAAACACAAGTTCACACAGATAGTTTCTGGTCTTGTTATAGTTCTTGCTGACTGTAGTAGTTTCATTTCCTGTCTCATTTATTTTTGTTTTCTTATATTCCTGTTTATAGCATTATCTCTGAGATATTGTGTTCCTTTTATACATATTCTCAATATGATACTCAAGTTAATTGTCATAAATATTTAGTTTAATCTTGTTGTGCATTGTGTATTTTGCTCCTTTCCTGACTGGATCCGTTGTTTTAGGCGATGATGAGGACCTTGCCCCTATCTATTATGGCCACTATGAGTTAGCAGGTGACCCATATGAGGAGCCAGTTCCCACCCAGGAGGATACTTCTGCAGAGTAGTTAGCAGTAGCTACTTATTTATTTCCTTTCAGCATATACTCGGGTTTGTCCCCGATTTATCTTCTGGCTTTGTATTAACTATGGATCTGTTGTCACAATTTGTTTTATAAAAGTTAGCATTCCTATTTCCTGTTATTTTCCTTGTCTATTTATTGTGGATGAGATAGATTTAAAATTACCTATGATTATGACCTAGACAGCGTACTACCGCCGACACTGCGGCGTAGGCTGGACGTGCCCACGCACTCGTGCCCGAATATCCGGGTGCGGGTCATGACAATCGCGTCCTGTGGCGATCGCGAACCGTGATCCAAAAACAGGAAAATTAATACCCCATTTTACCCCGAAACTCAGTACGCCCCGCCAAACGGGATGATTTGGTCCCATGCGATCTTCACCGATACTTGTGCGCCGTCGATACGGACGTGCGAGATTTCACAGAAGTTGATTTGGATGTGCGTGCACACAGGAATCAACGCGTATCCTTGGACACCGTCCCGTATCTGTCAGTTCTGGAATGCCTTGTAACTTTGTGTACACACGTCGAATCGAAACAAAACTTGCGCCATCGGACTCATAGCGATACGCTGGTCTTGTGACCCAAGTTTGGTTCGAATCTGAGAACGTTGACAAAATCGCGTATCATGGCCCTATAGGCTTTACTTGACGGGCGATTTTGTGATCAGCTCATCGGAATCCAATTCTGGGAGTTCCTTTGGGTTCGTATCATCATTCCTGACTTGTTGACACTAAGTTTAAGGAATTTGGAGACCTTTGACCCTGATATGCTTTTCAGTACAAAGTGGCCCATATGTGGATCCCGCTTTGACCCGGAAATGTTATTTTTGCCCTTGTGTCCAAATTGGACTTAAGAACAGGCGTTTCTAGCTATTTGATATTTTCTGAGACTGTTGGTGATATTTATTACAGCTTTTGGAGGAGTACCTGCAGGATCCACTGACACATGGACGATTATTGGTATTCGAACCCCAGGCAAGTATACCTTGCCAAACCCTGCAGTTTTGCTACTTATTTCCTTGACATATTTATACATTGTCGTGCAAGATACCTTGCCAACTCTTGCACATTATTTGCATACTTTTCTTTTCAGTTGTTACTTTTTTGTCGTATATAGTTTCTTGATGCATTTTTCATATTAATTTATTCCTGCTGCTCTAGTCTTATTTTCTCGTTTTACGTGCATGTACATTATTTGCTCTTTTCCATGGATCATTATTGGTTCCATAAATATATTGAGATGGTATATGTTTACTCTACGTTCCATGAGTTGACTCGATTGATTTATTTAGTTCCTAGATGATCGTTATTAGGCATTGACTATACTTGAGCATTCTCGATTGTGAGTACCCATTGTACTGCGATAGAGACTTGTTCATTTGACTACCTCATTCGTGTGCTCCCATTGGGCTGCGAAAGAACTACACTATAGATTGGGAGTCCCCATTGGCCTACTTTCTATAGGACCGTGATCTCCCATTGAGGTGCGGTTATCCCGATTGCTTGTAGTCATGTTTGATAGCATCATTGGCATGCCACCGTCTTAGATGTAGTAATTTCTTGTGTCTTATTTGCTTCTTTTGTGTTTAATTTCTTGTCTATCTTGCATGTTCATTTACTGAACTTTTGGCTCGTATTCTTTTGTATTTTGTTACGTCCCTCTGAGGATCTGGTTTTTTCTCCAGATTTAGGAGACGAGGAGTACCCGCCACTTTACGGACCATTACCAGACGAGGGTACGATAGCAGTTGATGGCCCTGCTTATACTTAGTTACTTTCTAGCATATTTTAGTTATATTTCCTTGTCTCTATTTTTCCATTTATCGGTAGTGGATTTGTCTCCACCCGACTTAGTATTATTTCTTGCTGGATATTCGACAGTATCTTTACTTTAAGCATTTATCCCAGTTTTGCTATTTAGTTCATATACTGTTCTTATGGATGAGATCTAGATACTTGACATTTATATGTATTTTCGTAGATTCTTGGACTAGAGTTCACATTAGACAGCTTATACGTATTCGAGTCGGACATGAGTCTGCTTGAATGCGTAGCTGGCCATTGCCACGTGTCCAGTCCCTCGATATTTTGGGACTGGGACATGACAACCGCAGCAACAGAAATAGTCACCACAAGCTTCTTGCCACTACTTTAAGAAGCCCAGCCATATCTGGAAATTTTGTAGGAAGAGGTTGGGAGTATTATGGTACCGAGGGGCATCAGCTGAGAGATTGTCCTTCCAACCCTCGTCGTACAGTTCAGGAAGCATCTTCAGCTTCGAGGACACATGCGAGACCACCTGCAGTACAGCCGTGGGGACCGCCGCTTCCGACCCAGCAGCAACGCTATGCCCAACACCAGCATCAGGGAGGTGCACGTCAGGGATGAGCTTTTGCTATGACGGTCGAGGAGGCCGAGCCCACCGGAGATGTCATCGCAGGTTCTATTCTTCTTGATTTCATTCCAGCTTTAGCTTTATTTAATAGTGGTGCTTCCCATAGTTTTGTATCTGTTTCTATTATTCTGAAGCATCATTTGGTAGCTGAATCTTTTCTTAGGACTTGCAAGATCATGACCGAAGGAGGCATTATCCTGGTTGGTGATATTTGCAAGGATCAAAGAGTTACTCTGGAAGGCCGTGAGATGAGTTTGTGTTTACTTGTAATGCCACTTCTGAGCTACGATATTGTACTCGAAATAGATTGGTTGAGTAGGCACCATGCTAGTATAAATTGCAGAGGAGGTAGAGTTTTGTTTAGCCTTCCAGGAGAGCCAAAGTTTGAGTATGCTAGAAGAGCTGCAGAGCAGAGAGAAGGCATTATCTGTGAACCTATGGTGGAAGATAAGGAGTTGCCGCATCCATTGATAGCAAAGTTCGTGGATGTGTTTCCTGAGGAATTATCAGGATTGATGCTAGATCGAGATATCGAATTCTCTATAGACTTAGTGCTAGGTGCAGAACCAATTTTATAGCATATCTATAGAGTGAACAACATCGAGCTGGTCGAGCTGAAGAAGCAAGTGGATGTGTTGCAGGATAAGGGGTTTATCAGATCCAGTTCTTCGTCGTGGGGATCCCCGGTATTGTTTGTACCGAAGAAGGATGGGTCGGTGCGCATGTGCATCGATTATAGGGCATTGAATAATCTCAATATCAAGAATAAATATTCGTTACCACGGATTGATGACCTGTTCGATCAGTTGAGTGGCGCTAAGGTATTTTCCAAGATAAACTTGAGATCAGGCTATCATCAGGTGAAAGTGAATCCGGAGGACATTCCGAAGACTACTTTAGGACTCGGAATAGCCAGTATGAGTTCATGGTGATGCCATTTGGGTTGACTAATGTCCAGGCGGTATTTATGAATTTGATGAATAAGGTGTTCCACTAGTACCTTGATAAGTTCATGGTAGTGTTCATCGATGACATACTCATATACTCGAAGACATCGGAGGAGCACGAGGAGCATTTGCGGATTGTGTTGGATGTGCTGAGGAAGGAGAAGATGTATGGAAAGCTATCCAAGTGTGAGTTCTTTCTGGACAAGGTGGAGTTCTTAGGACATGTTGTGACTGGTGATGGAATTTTAGTTGATCCGAAGAAGATCATAGCAGTGGAGTCTTTGAAGACCCCGAGTTTAGTGGCAGAGATCAAAAGTTTCTTGGGTCTACCAGGCTACTATAGAAAGTTTGTACAAGATTTTTCAAGGATTGTCGAGCCGATGACTAGATTCACTAGGAAGGATGCATATTTTGTTTGGACAGAGGAGTGCCATGTTGCTTTTAAGGAATTAAAGACGAGATTAATGTCTGCTCCTATTTTGATATTTCTATCAGGGTCAGAAGGTTTCACTATTTATAGTGATGCATCGGAGAAATGTCTGGGTTGTTTTCTTCAGCATAATGGAAAAATGATTGAATATACATCCAGGTAATTGCATTCTCATGAGAAGAACTATCCTACCCATAATTTAGAGTTGGCAGCAGTCATCTTTGTCTTAAAGTTGTGGAAATACTATTTGTACCGAGAGCATATGGAGATCTTCACAGACCATAAGAGCTTGAAGTACATTTTTACTCAGAAGGAGTTGAACATGAGGCAGCGTCGGTGGTTGAAAATGATGAAGGATTTAACATATCTTTGCAGTATCATCCTGGAAAAGACAATGTAGTTGCTGATGCCATAAGAAGGTATCCAGTAGCTATGTTGTTGATGTAGGATCGATATTTATTGGAGGACTTGGAGAGATTAGGCATTGAGGTGATAGTTCCTGGTTTTGCAATACAGATATGGGGGTTGCAGATACACTTAGATTTGATGGACAGGATCAAAGCAGCCCAGTATGAGGATGTATCTCTAAGGAGCATCAGAGCTCAGGTGAGAGCAGGATTGGAGGATGATTTCACAATTGCTGTCACGCCCCAGTCCCAAAATACGTAGGACTAGGAACACGTAAGCATGCCAACCGCATGGATATGGCAACTCCAATATATGGAAACCAAAATCCACACGTACGCTGTAATATGAAAATCAATCCACAAGTGGTATAAACATATGTCACAAGTCATAGGGTACAATCTAAATCTCATCCACAGAAAACCAATATAAATGAATAACCAACATCTATATAACTAGATCTCAACATAAGTATCT
The DNA here is from genome assembly GCA_036927795.1 of Iris macrosiphon. Lineage (NCBI taxonomy): Eukaryota > Viridiplantae > Streptophyta > Magnoliopsida > Asparagales > Iridaceae > Iris > Iris macrosiphon. The sequence goes on from JAYESA010000009.1 coordinate 64,025,042, forward strand.
AAGGATGATAGTTGGATGGAAACAAATCCACTACCAACTCGAATGTAAGAGCAAATACAAAATAGGTACAACACAACAACACCATATAAGAACACCAGCTAGCAATCACGGGCTCGAAGAGAGGACATCCACGAAACATATATAGCCATCTAATCTGCGCTCCTGCAAATACTCAAGAACAGATATACCTGGCAGAGGACCAGGTCCTCAGAGGGACGTAATAAGATACAGAAAAGCGAGCCAACTTGAATACAGTAAACATGCATATAATTTGAAAATAAATAAGTACACTGTACAAGGCAATCTATATGAATACAAATGAGGACAACTTTTTGACGTATGGGCAAGGGTAGGCTACTCGATCTACCTCACAACTCACACACACGTCAATGGACATCAGAAATCGACATACCGCGGGGGTAGCGACCAGCGAGACTCCAGAAATCGACATACCGCGGGGGTAGCGACCAGCGCGACACACGCCTGTAGTGCGAACTATATACTATGGTTTACCAGAGTGGTTAAAAGCATATACGCCAATGATTGTCCTCGATGATACTAAGTGCCATGTGTGTGTCAACATATCTAATACATAGTAATGACTGAAAAAAAACTATACATGCAAGAAATATACAGAAATGCAATAAATATACAGAAATATATTAAGCATGCAAAATACTGTAAGCAATTTGGCAAGGTATCTTGCCTGACAAGAAAGCTGTAAAGTGTAACATCCCAAAGTCCAACACACAGGATCAGAAGCTATGGCCGTAGAACAATATCTCCGGATGCTGAAATAAATATCACCAACGTTCCCAGAATAAGCAAAATAGCTAAAAAGCACTTCCCTTTCGTCCAATTTGGACACAGGGGCAAAACGGTAATTTCGGATAAAAGTGGGGTCCACGTGTGGCCCACTTTGCACCGAAAAATGTGCCAAGGGTAATAGTCTCTAAATGGGACAAATTATAGGTTAAACAACTCTAAATGTCAATATGAACCCAACGGTATGTCAAAAAGTGGATTTCGATGAGCCTGACACAATTTCGTCCAAAAAGTCAACTGTGGGGCCCGTCAATTGGCAATTTGGTCAACCATCTCAGAATTGCGTTAAAATTGTGTCACAAGACCAGCGCGTTACCACGAGTCCAATGGCGCAAGTTTTGTTACAATCTGACAAGCGTGCAAAAATGCGCGCGACTTCCACAAAAGTTGCGACACGGGGTGTGTCCGCGGATACAGGCTGATTCCGGCGCGCACACGCGTCTGAATCAGTTTTTACTAATTTTTATGTATCCGGTTACGCTGCGTGCACCATTCGGTACACTTGGTACACGGCGGGGCGGTCCTGTTTGGCGGGGCGCGCTCCGTTTCACAACTTTTAGAAATCTGAGAAAAGTGGATTCGCGGAGTTTTGTGACGAATTTAATTCTGTCCACAACAGCTAATAATCTAGGGTTATTTAACAGAAAATAAACTATGTCAAGTGGTCTACACATACCAAAAAGAATCATCGAATTCGGATCTCTGTGGTGGAAGATACGAACTCGGCAACATGGGTGGTCACCACAGTTTTCTACGATCCCAGAATTTGGTCTGCTCACGCCAACTTGGACGCTGTTTTTGCCTATGGGTACACGTTGTTCGAGGTCTGCTATCATACAGATATGGAAGAGGGTTAAGGGGTGAGCATAGTGGTGAAGACGGAACGGCGTTTGGTTGAGCGAGTCGACGGGAAACAACTCCGGAACGAAGGTACCTCGTGTGGGAATCTGCAGTGCGCGAGGTCGCAGTCGTCGGGATTGGTTTGGACGGCCTGGCGGGGTTCTCTGGCTGTGGTGGCAGCTCTCTCTAGGTCTAGATGAGAAGAGGAGGGTCTGGAGTTTTTGGTTAGGGTTTTATGAAAGAGATATATATATATATAATAGGGAGAGAGAAAGAATGGTTAGTCGCGAGTCCGCGTGTAAAAGGGGGGGGAACTTTGCTGCTGTAACTTGGTCGTGGGAAGGATTTGCTAAGTTGCTAAGTTGCTAACTTTTTCTAGTTGGAATCCTAGTAGTTGTAGTTATAGTTATTAGTATATTAGTTATTATTAGTTATTAGTTGTTTATTAATTCTTTCTTTTCTTTTCTTTTCTTTTCCTTTTTCTTATTAAAATATATATATATATATATATATATATATACTCATAAAAAAATTTATAGATTAGAATAATGCACACCGTTAGGATAGCAACTGTTCAAGGGGTCTTCTACATGAAATAAGTTCCGAAAAATTCCTAATGGTCCCATAAATCCTCTAAGTGTCCGAACACCTAAAATAAAAATTATTAAAAATCTATTTATCCCATTTAGCCACTAATACTACAATTAAATTAATAATTAATAAATAAAAAGGGTATATACGATTTTCTAGGATAGGGGTTTTACATTCTACCCAACTTATAAAAATTTCGTCCTCGAAATTAAGATTAAGCCACGATAGAATGTCAAGGATGGTATAAGATTTGCATTGTTTAAAATGCAAGGCTAGGTTTAAAGGGGTGGGCGATGTTGAGCGTTGCACATCCCAAAAAATTATGGAAAAAAATTCACATGAGCGAAAAATAGGTTTCTTCATGTGTCATGTCCAATGGTGTGGACACCTAAATGCTCTTTTGCATAAAAGTGCCCAACAATTAGAAAATTGCATAAAGATGAGAATTGGATGATGGGCATGTGTCATGCCCCAGTCCCAAAATGTCAGGAACTAGGCCACGTGTCACTGGCCAGCTTATACGTCACTAAGGGCTTAATCCATTTTAATGGACCCAAAGGAACGTGCTACGCTGTCCTAAAATACTACAAGTATAAAACAGGTAAATCTATCTCATCCACAACAAAATGTCAGGAAAATAAGTGCTGAAATATATATAAAAGCTGAGTTTGATAAAGACATAGTACAACTGATGGGTACAAGCCCATAACAAAAACTAATAATAGCGCAAAAAAATAAGATAGACTAAGTAGCGTCTATCTGGGGAAAACAGCTCCATCTCCAGGTGACCAGGCTTTTAGGTTCAGGCAAACTCTGAGGGTGTCTCCTCTAGCTCCTCCTCGGTAGCACATCTAGCCTCCTGATCAGGCCCGTATACCGTGGGGTAGAAAGCCTCGTCTAAATCTGGCAGGAAACCAGGTCCTCAGTGGGACGTAACAAGATACAGAAAAATGATATGCCATATAAATACTGAATAAATAAATAAACACAGGGTACTAACCATCTAAGTGAAATGCAAATAAAGACCTTGTAGTACGTATGGGAATGTGTAGGCTTGACATATGCTGACTTAATTCACCAATCGTGTTGACTGGCTAGTATATGTGTCATATGCCCCCGGACACACGGGTAGCTCTGCAATCGACCATCTCCGAGGAGCATGGTACGAAGGATAATAGACTCATGGAGGGGTGTCCCATACGTCCACTAGTTATCTTTCCCACCCAATGTAACTAAATGTCAAGTCATAATTTTCCTGAGTTTATACTAAGCCGTGATGCGGGTCACACGTACTGGTAGCTAATCAAATACGTAGCTCGCATTCCAATATGTATTGCAACCGTGTTACGTGTTTCCGTGACAGGGTCTAGGAGAATATCAGGATACTCTCATAATTGTTGGTGAGTCTGTAAGACTAAGTTAATTATACTAATTTTTAACGTATCAGTTGACTGTACCTGAGGCAGTCTCAGGTACTCATAGTTATATGAGATTCAGAAACAAGAGCATATAACAATATTTAAATTTAAACAGTAAACTTGGCAAGGTATACTTGCCTACTCCTTGATAGTGTTGAAACCATGATCTCACAGTCAGGTTTGTAGGAGCTGGTGACAGGAGGTCACTGGCTGTGTTGGAGCTATCTCCAGTTAAACATACAGGGTTTGTGAATATTCTGAGTATAATATATATATATATATATATATATACTTATATTCATAAATACATATAATATATATGTATTATAATATGTATATATATATATATATAGATATAGTATATATAGTAGTATATAATATAGTAATATAATATTAGCAGGGTGTAACCTCTGATATATATATATAAATAAATGAAAAGACAAGGCAAAAGTAAATTCATATATATATGTACTGTATTATACAGTACTATATTATATAGTATATAATATATATATAATATATATATACATATATATAATAAATTGAAAGACAGTGCGAGAAATGTAAATATACATATATATATAGGCTGTATTATCCAGCTCAATATTATATATAATATTATATATTATATATAATATAATATTATATATATATATATATATATAAAGAAATGGCTGTGCAGGAATATAAATACGTACTGTATTATCCAGTACTATGTAGTATATATTATATATATATAGATAATATATATATAGGCAATAAATGAAATGACAGTGCATAAATATATACATATATATATATACATATGCTGTATTATCCAGCAATAATTATTAGTAATAATATAATATATATATAACATATAAACAATATGTTATATAATATTATATATATATATATATATATATATATATATATATATATATATATATATATATATATATATATATATATATATATATATATATATATATATATAAAGAAATGGCTGTGCAGGAATATAAATACGTACTGTATTATCCAGTACTATGTAGTATATATTATATATATATAGATAATATATATATAGGCAATAAATGAAATGACAGTGCATAAATATATACATATATATATATATATACATATGATGTATTATCCAGCAATAATTATTAGTAATAATATAATATATATATAACATATAAACAATATGTTATATAATATTATATACATATAATATATATTTCATATATAACTATGTATATATATAAATATATGAATACACATATTTATATATACTACATATATATATATATATATATATATATATATATATATATATATATATATATATATATATATATATATATATATAAAACAGAAATAAATGCATATATATATATACTTATTATTACATAATATATAACATATAAAATAATATGTTATATATATATAATTATATACACATGTATATATATATATATACATATATATACATAATATATAATAATAATAATATATTATATAGTATACATATACTATATTTATACAGTATATAATTAATATAACATTATATATTAATATATATATAACATATATATATATAAATATTTGTATACATATATATATGCATATTTACATACATATAAAAAATTATGCGTATATACGTATAAACAAGAGGGGGGGTATACCTACTGACAGGTGGGACCCCCACGTCGTCGACGGCGGGAGGACGGCGGCGGAGGCGGGCGGAGGTGGCCGGAGGAGCAGCAACAGCAGCAGTGGCTGCTAGCAGCAGCAGCTGCTTGCGGGGGCTGCCGGCGGCGGAGCAGTGGCGGAGGTGGCGGTGCAGGGTGATGGATCGAAGGAGGGGAGGGTGGCGGTCAGGTTAGTGGTGGTGGCGGTGGTCCATGACGGCGGTGGTGGTGGCTGGAGGCGGTCGGAGATGGGGTGGCAGTAGCTAGGGTTAGGGAGTGGGAGCTGCTGCGGGGGCGAGGGCGGCCGGAGGAAGGGTCGTGGGGCGGTGAGGGGGTGGTCGTCGGGTGGAGGGGGTCGGGGCGAATCGAACGGTGGGGGTGGTGATGGTGCACGGTGGCCGGAGGCGGTGGTGGGAGTGGTTCGGGTGGTGGTGGCTGTGGGTGATGGTGTTGGGGAAGTTGGCTTGCGGGGGCTGCCCACGGCGGAGCAGGCGGCCGGAGGGGAGGTGGCTTGGCCGGAGGGGAGGTGGGGTAGGGGCGAGGGTCTTGCCGGTGGTGGCGGAGGGAAGTGGCTGTGGGGGTTTGAAGAGAGGGGGTGTGGTTTATATAGGTTTTTTTCCAATGGCAAAGTTGTAATTAATTGCAACTTTAAGGGCATTTGAGTAATTTTGTATTTCAGGATATTTTTGGCAAATTTTTCTGGTTGTTTTGTTGGGTCCCATGTCACCTATTCACTAGTCAATGAGGTGATGCCACCTTACATGCATTTTTGCATAAAAACCCTTGAACTTTCATAATTTGCAAATAGGTCCCAAAGTTGGTATTTTGCGTAATTTCGTAAATTGCCTGATTTAAAATACTGATTCCTCGATATACTGATTTGTACAGAAACGAGGGAAACAGCTGGGGAAATATTTTGGGAAGTGTAGGGGTGAGCCTGGGCAGAGTCAGGGTCTGATTCTTTGGGTGATACGGGTCATCGTATTTATTATTTAATAAATACTGCGCACGATGTTCACTAATTATTTAGGGGCAGTTAGGGTCATAATTTTTCTACGGTGTCAATACACTAATTGTAGTATAATTGGAGTAGAATTTTATCGTATTTTTGTTTGGACAAAACAGCTAGTGTAATGTTCTAATTAATTGTGTGAAGTACAGGTGCACAATCAAATAGGATATGTAAACAAAATAAATCTTAAAAAGTTACAATAATTCTAATTAGTTAAAAATAATCCTAAATTACTGAAATCTGGTCGAGGGAGTTTACAATCTACCCTCCTTAGAATATTTTATCCTCGAAATAAAAACAGACATATAATGAGAATGAAAGATTGATTTGAAATATTAGGACATACCCTGGTTTGGAAATAGATGGGGGAAACATTGTCGAATATCCTCCTCTCATTCCCAGGTTGATTCACCTGGTGCATGATGCCTCCATGCAACACGAACTAGAGGAATAGTCTGGCCTCGCAACACCTTCTCGCTACGGTCTAAGATCTCTACAGGTTCCTCCTGATACGATAGGCTTGGGCCGATGGTGATCTCTGAATGGTCCAGTACATGACTTGGGTCTGGAATGTATCTCCTCAGCTGAGATACGTGGAAGACGTCATGCACTCCTTCCAAGGTCTGAGGTAGAGCTAGTCTGTAAGCAACTTCTCCGACGCGTTCCAACACATCGAAGGGTCCAATGTACCTTGGACTCAGTTTTCCTCTTCTTCCAAATCTGATAGTACCCTTGGTAGGTGAGATCTTCAAGAATACATGCTCTCCCACTTGGAACTCTAGAGGTCGTCGATGAATGTTGGCCCAGTGCTTCTGTCTGTCTTGTGCAGCTCGTAGGTGTCCTTGGATCTTCTTTACTTTCTCCACCGTACAAATAATCAATTCTGGTCCCAAGATCTGTCTCTCGCCTACATCGCTCCAGCATACTGGGGAACGATATTTCTGCCATACAAAGCTTCAAAGGGAGCCATTTGAATGCTCGCTTGATAGCTATTGTTGTAGGAAAATTCCACCAGGTGTAGATGATCTTCCCATGATCCGCTGAAATCAAGCATGCAGGCTCTCAGCATATCTTCAAGTTTCTGGATGGTGCGTTCTGATTGGCCATCTGTCTGCGGGTGATACGAGGTGCTAAACTTGAGGCGGGTACCAAGATTTTCTTGCATACTTCGCCAGAAGTAAGATGTAAACCTCGTATCTCTATCAGATACTATGCTGACCGGTACTCCATGCAGACGTACTATCTCCTTCATGTACATGTCTGCCAAGATTTCTGTAGTTTATTCGACTCTAAAAGGTAGAAAATGTGCAGCCTTTGTGAGTCTATCTACGATTACCCATACAGCATTACGACCACTGGGACTTCTTGGGAAGCCCGTAACAAAGTCCATCGTAATGTGCTCCCATTTCCACTCGGGTATTGGGAGGGGTTGAAGTAAACCGGCAGATCTCTGATGTTCAGCCTTGACTTGCTGACACACCAGGCATTTAGCCATAAAGCGTGCTATCTCTCGCTTCATTCCATGCCACCAGTAATATTGTCGCAGATCTCTGTACATCTTTGTGCCTCCTGGATGTATAGAGTATGTTGAGCTATGAGCTTCTGACATCAGCTCTTCACGTAGTTCTCCATTTGGAACATAAAGACGATCACCACATCTTAGAGTCCCATCTTCGTGTATGCGACATCCTGTCTGGATTCCAGCCACTGTTCTTTGGCGAAGCCTCTGAAATCTTGCATCTGTTGGTAGAGCAGCTTTGATTCTTTCGACCAATGTTGATTGTAGCTGGTAGTTTGATAATTGGCCGTCAATTCCTGGCATCATGACCTTTATTCCCAACTTTTCTAGATCTTTCAGCAGACCTGGTTGGGTGGTCATAAAGAATGCCGAGGGTCTTCTGCTTAGTGCATCAGCTACTACATTTGCCTTCCCTGGATGGTACTGCAAATCGATCTCAAAATTTGTCATCACTTCGAGCCATCGTCTTTGTCACAGATTTAGGTCCTTCTGGGTGTAGACGTATTTCAGGCTCTTATGATCGGTGAATATCTCCACTCGTTCGCCGTATAGATAATGTCTCCATAGTTTCAGGGCGAAGATGACTGCGGCAAGCTCCAGGTCGTGAGTGGGATAATTCTTCTCATGAGTCCTCAGTTGTCTTGAGGCATAAGCTACAACCTTCCCATGTTGCATTAAGACACAACCCAATCCTTTTCCGGATGCATCGCTATAGATTACGAAATCTCCGGATCCAGATGGTATAGTCAAGATGGGGGCAGTAGTCAGACGCTTCTTCAACTCATCAAAAGCTGTCTAGCATTCCTCAGACCAGATGAACTCATGATCCTTGCGGGTCAACCGGGTAATTGGCTCAGCGATTCGTGCAAAGTTTTCTATGAACCTCCGGTAATATCCGGCAAGTCCTAGAAAGCTTCTCACCTCTGAGACGTTGGTCGGGGTTGGCCACGTCTCGACAGATGAGATCTTTGCTGGGTCCACCGAGATGCCTTCTCCTGTGATAACGTGTCCAAGAAAAGCGACACGATTAAGGAAGAACTCGCACTTGCTCATCTTAGCATAAAGGCTTTCTCGTCTCAGCGTCTCTAGCACTAGTCTTAAGTGCTCTTCATGCTCCTCGTGGCTCTTTGAATACACCAGAATATCGTCGATGAAGACTACCACGAATTGGTCCAGATATTAGTGGAAGACTCTGTTCATCAGGTTCATGAATATGGCAGGTGCATTAGTTAGTCCAAAAGGCATCACCAGGAACTCGTAATGACCATAACGAGTCATGAATGCTGTCTTTGGAATATCTTCTCTCCGTACTTTGACCTGATGATAGCCTGATCTCAAGTCTATTTTTGAGAATACCACAGCTCCCGTCAGTTGGTCGAATAGATCGTTAATTCGCGGCAAGGGGTATTTGTTTTTTATTGTCAAAGCATTGAGAGCTCTGTAATCAATACACATCCGATATGTCCCGTCCTTCTTTGGTACAAACAACACTGGTGCTCCCCAGGGTGATGCACTAGGACGAACAAATCGTTTGATCTGTAACTCCTCCAGTTGCAGCTTCAGCTCGTCAAGTTCCTTCTTCGCCAACCGGTACACATTTGAGGATACTGGTGTACCTCCGGGTATCAGCTCAATAGTGAACTCTACTTCTCTGTCAGGCGGTAGGCCTGGCAATTCCTCCGGGAATACGTCTTCGAATTCTGCAACGATTGCTGGGGGTTCTTTCTCCATCGCCATGTAAGCTCTAAGAGTCTGGCCTACTCCTTGCTCGATGGTACCTCGTACGTATTCGAACTCCGGGTGTCCTGATGGTCTAAAGATGATACTACCTTTTCGGCAGTCTAGGATAGCATTATTCTGGATTAACCAGTCCATGCCTAAGACAACGTCGAAATTTGGCATAGGGAGTACCAAAAATCGCGTTCTTAGCTCTCTACTACAATCAACTATCGAACATGTTTTAATAATGTTGGTAACTGGAACAATACCTCCTCCAGTAAGAATTTTTCAGCACTTAGGTAGTGGGGAAGTGACTAGTTTGTGCATGGCTACGAAATTACTAGATATGAATGACAGGGTTACGCCAAAATCAAATAATGCAGTTGCAGGTAATGATGCAACTAAAATGGTACCTGTGATGGTTTCACCTTCGGGTTCTCCGATAACTACAGCTAAAGCAAAGGCCTACCCGTGCCTTTTTCCTCCAGATTGTTGTCTAGCCTTGTTGAATTGGGCCTCCTGAGTGGCCAGGGGTGCTCCTCTCTGATATCCTCCAGATGTGGAGGGTAGCATCTTCTGGGCTTGTGCTCCTGGCTTTTGTCCGTGCTGAGGTGCTGTATCTTTGCGTTGTGGGCACTCTCTAGCCATATGCTGGCTCGCTCCACATACTAGGCATAATCCCAGCTTCTTTCTGCAGTCATTGATATAATGCCCCTTCTTGCCACAAAAGTGACAAGTCGGGAGCTCCTTCTTCTGGTAGGGTCCCGTCGTCTGATGTGTCTGATTTTGTGGACGATGATTAGGTCCTCCTGCTCCTTGCTAGTTTTTGGCCGGGAAGGTTGGATTCGGGCGTCTTGTTCCTCGGCCAATGGCTTCTTGCAACCTTGCTTCTGTAAGAACCTCCTCATAGGAGATCCTTGACTGCGCCGTTGCATATCTCTGGAGCTCTAGGGTGAGGCCGCGGTAGAATCTCTTGGCCTTCTCCAGCTCGTTCGGTATCAGATTGGCACCGAATCGACTCAGTCGGCAGAACTCTGCATCGTAGGCATCGACGGACATGTTCCCTTGTTCCAGGTGCAGGAACTGGGAATATAGGGCATCTTGGACTGTTGCGAGAAAGTACTTGGCATTGAAGTGCTCCAAGAATTGTTCCCAAGTCTGGTCTTTGCCGACGCTACGCTCTATGGATTCCCACCAGTGATGGGCGTTGCCGAGGAGTTGGGCCCTCACAGCGGTCATCCATAGGTCGGGTGTAAGTTGCGATCCTTCCAGTAGCATCTCTGTGTTGGAGATCCAGTCGGAGATCTCCTCTGGGGTTTTGCTGCCTTTAAAGGTTTTTGGGCTCATCTGGCAGAAACCTCGGACTGTGCCTACTGGTTGGACAGGTACCGGTGCCGGGGCAGTGGTTTTCTCCAAAGCCGTCATCAAGGTCTGTCTCAAGGCTTCAGTCTGTTGCCACTGAGAATGTCTCAGGGCTTCAGTCTGTTGCCATTGAGTCTGCAACATAGCTTGGAGGAACTGGAATATTTGAGGCTGGCCCTCAAGCTGTGGCATCATAGCAGGAAAGGCTGGAGGTGGTGGCAAAGGTGTCTCCGCCTGCGGTGTTGATGTTTGCCCTTCATGTTGAGCTGGTGTTCCTATCTGGGCAGGATCCTGGGGAAGGTATGGAGTCATCGGGTAGACCAGCATCCTTCTCGGGGATTGGTCTCGTGGGTTAGTCGGGGTTCCTTGGACATTTGTCGAGGGGTCTGTTGCTTGGTCAGCCCCATCAATCGTATATTTCCCGGGTATGTCCATATTTCTGAAGAAAATAGAATAATTAGAAAAGCATGAAGGAAAAGATAATTAAGCAGGATGCGATAAAAAAATATTTTAAGGATAGTGTCAGTGTGGATGAGACCTAGTATTCCTATTCTATTGCAGGCTTGCTGGGCATGTTATCATACCACTAGCAATAAATTAGACCTGCATGGGCCACCACTAAAATCATGTTATGCCTCAGTCCCAAAATGTCAGGAACTAGGCCACGTGTCACTGGCCAGCTGACACGTCACTAAGGGCTTAATCCATTTTAATGGACCCAAAGGAACGTGCTACGCTGTCCTAAAATACTACAAGTATAAAATAGGTAAATCTATCTCATCCATAATAAAATGTCAGGAAAATAAGTGCTGAAATATATATAAAATCTGAGTCTGATAAAGACATAATACAACTGATGGGTACAAGCCCATAACAAAAACTAATAATAGCGCAGAAAAATAAGATAGACTAAGTAGCGTCTATCTGGGGAAAACAGCTCCATCTCCAGGTGACCAGGCTTCTAGGTTCAGGCAAACTCTGAGGGTGTCTCCTCTAGCTCCTCCTCGGTAGCACATCTAGCCTCCTGATCAGGCCCGTATACCGTAGGGTAGAAAGCCTCGTCTAAATCTGGCAGGAAACTAGGTCCTCAGTGGGACGTAACAAGATACAGAAAAATAACATGCCATGTAAATACTGAATAAATAAATAAATACAGGGTACTAACCATCTAAGTGAAATGCAAATAAAGACCTTGTAGTACGCATGGGAATGTGTAGGCTTGACATATGCTGACTTAATTCACCAATCGTGTTGACTGGCTAGTATATGTGTCATATGCCCCCGGACACAAGGGTAGCTCTGCAATCGACCATCTCCGAGGAGCATGGTACGAAGGATAATAGACTCATGGAGGGGTGTCCCATACGTCCACTAGTTATCTTTTCCACCCAATGTAACTAAATGTCAAGTCGTAATTATCTTGAGTTTATACTAAGCCGTGATGCGGGTCACACGTACTGGTAGCTAATTAAATACGTAGCTCGCATCCCAATATGTATTGCAACCGTGTTGCGTGTTCCCGTGACAGGGTCTAGGAGAATATCAGGATACTCTCACAATTGTTGGTGAGTCTGTAAGACTAAGTTAATTATACTAATTTTTAACGTATCAGTTGACTGTACCTGAGGCAGTCTCAGGTACTCATAGTTATATGAGATTCAGAAAAAGAGCATATAATAATATTTAAATTTAAACAGTAAACTTGGCAAGGTATACTTGCCTACTCGTTGATAGTGTTGAAACCCTGATCTCACAGTCAGGTTTGTAGGAGCTAGTGACAGGAGGTCACTGGCTGTGTTGGAGCTATCTCCTGTTAAACATACAGGGTTTGTGAATATTCTGAGTATAATATATATATATATATATATATATATATATATATATATATACTTATATTCATAAATACATATAATATATATGTATTATAATATGTATATATATATATATAGATATAGTATATATAGTAGTATATATATATAGTAATATAATATTAGCAGGGTGTAACCTCTGATATATATATATAAATAAATGAAAAGACAGGGCAAAAGTAAATTCATATATATATGTACTGTATTATACAGTACTATATTATATAGTATATAATATATATATATATAATATATATATATATATATACATATATATAATAAATTGAAAGACAGTGCGAGAAATGTAAATATACATATATATATAGGATGTATTATCCAGCTCAATATTATATATAATATTATATATTATATATATATAGATATATATATATATAAAAAGAAATGGCAGTGCAGGAATATAAATACGTACTGTATTATCCAGTACTATGAAGTATATATTATATATATATAGATAATATATATATATAGATAATATATATATATACGTGCATAAATATATATATATATATATATATATATATATATATATATATATATATATATATATATATATATATATATATACATATGCTGTATTATCCAGCAATAATTATTAGTAATAATATAATATATATATAACATATAAATAATATGTTATATAATATTATATACATATAATATATATTTCATATATAACTATGTATATATATAAATATATGAATACACATATTTATATATACTACATATATATATATATATATATATATATATATATATATATATATATATATATATATATATATATAAACAGAAATAAATGCATATATATATATATACTTATTATTACATAATATATAACATATAAAATAATATGTTATATATATATAATTATATACACATGTATATATATATAATTATATACACATGTATATATATATACATATATATACATAATATATAATAATAATAATATGTTATATAGTATACATATACTGTATTTATACAGTATATAATTAATATAACATTATATATTAATATATATATATAACATATATATATAAGTATTTGTATACATATATATATACATATTTATATACATATATAAATTTATGCGTATATACGTATAAACAAGAGGGGGGGTATACCTACTGACAGGTGGGACCTCCACGTCGTCGACGGTGGGAGGACGGCGGCGGAGGCGGCCGGAGGTGGCCGAAGGAGCAGCAACAGCAGCAGTGGCTGCTAGCAGCAACAGCAGCAGCTGCTGCTTGCGGGGGCTGCCGGTGGCGGAGCAGTGGCGGTGCAGGGTGATGGATCGAAGGAGGGGAGGGTGACGGTCAGGTTAGTGGTGGTGGCGGTGGTCCATGACAGCGGTGGTAGTGGCTGGAGGCGGTCGGAGATGGGGTGGCAGTAGCTAGGGTTAGGGAGTGGGAGCTGATGCGGGGGCGAGGGCGGCCGGAGGAAGGGTCGTGGGGCGGTGAGGGGGTGGTCGTCGGGTGGAGGGGGTCGGGGCGAGTCGAACGGTGGGGGTGGTGATGGTGCACGGTTGTCGGAGGCGGTGGTGGGAGTGGTTCGGGTGGTGGTGGCTGTGGGTGATGGTGTTGGGGAAGTTGGCTTGCGGGGGCTGCCCACGGCGGAGTAGGCGGCCGGAGGGGAGGTGGCTTGGCCGGAGGGGAGGTGGGGTAGGGGCGAGGGTCTTGCCGGAGTTGGGTGGCCGGTGGTGGCGGAGGGAAGTGGCTGTGGGGGTTTGAAGAGAGGGGGTGTGGTTTATGTAGGTTTTTTTCCCAATGGCAAAGTTGTAATTAATTGCAACTTTAAGGGCATTTGAGTAATTTTGCATTTCAGGATATTTTTGGCAGATTGTTCTGGATGTTTTGTTGGGTCCCATGTCACCTATTCACTAATCAATGAGGTGATGCCACCTTACATGCATTTTTGCATAAAAACCCTTGAACTTTCATAATTTGCAAATAGGTCCCAAAGTTGGTATTTTGCGTAATTTTGCAAATTGCTTGATTTAAAATACTGATTCCTCGAAATACTGATTTGTACAAAAACGAGGGAAACAGCTGGAAAAATGTTTTGGGAAGTGTAGGGGTAAGCCTGGGCAGAGTCAGGGTCTGATTCTTTGGGTGATACGGGTCATCGTATTTATTATTTAATAAATACTGCGCACGATGTTCACTAATTATTTTGGGGAAGTTAGGGTCATAATTTTTCTACGGTGTCAATACACTAATTGTAGTATAATTAGAGTAGAATTTTATCGTATTTTTGTTTGGGCAAAACAACTAGTGTAATGTTCTAATTAATTGTGTGAAGTACAGGTGCACAATCAAATTGGATATGTAAACTAAATAAATCTTAAAAAGTTGCAATAATTCTAATTAGTTAAAAATAATCCTAAATTACTGAAATCTGGTCGAGGGAGTTTACAGCATGTCTAGGATAAGGGTGTGGAATTTGTAGGAAGTCAGTGGCTAGTGAAGTGCTCCAATTATCAAAGTAATAGTAAGGTGCGCTAAGTGATATAATTATTGCAAAATTAAATAAAAATATCGTGTTCTATCTGTCACGCCCCGATCTCCCACAGGCTATTTCGGCCGTTCCCGCTAGGCGAGAATCACCCTCGCCAGCGCTCCCGCAGAACGATCGCTTTGACCCATCCGGGCGTGATATCGCACGGGCGTGATCCACGCCCGTGCAAGGCCATGGTTCATTGGCTGGCGGCAAGAGTTCTAAGCCACAGAGTCGCACAGATTGTCCGAGTGCAGCGGAGTCATGAACCCATAGGCGATCGGTAACAGGTTCACTGAGTCGACAAATATAGCAGAAGCATTGAAACACAAGTTGAAGTAAAGCAAGCTCTTTTATTGATATAAACAAGTGTTACAGGCGGCGTATAGCTGAGATTACAAGTCGCTCAAGCCTCTCTCTGAAACAGTAAAAGTGTGCCAAGTGGCTACAACTGTGGAATGATTGTACAGGCGATGTTCAGAAGATGCTCCAACATTATGTCTTGTATATGTGCTTCAGTCCCGGACGCACCGTTGCAAGGCTTCAGAGGGAACTCCTGGCCTTAACACGCACGTTGGAGGCATCCGCACCGAATGAGGTTCTCCCGCACCCTGCATACAAACTGGTGGATTATCAGTACATTGAATGCACTGGTGGGGAAGCTACTCGCCCGCTCGACAAATCCAAACACATAATATAAGTTCCGTGCACAACTATTAAGTTGTCTTTCTAGTTGCCTTAGGATCAGTTTCATGCAAATATTGAATAGCCTAACATGTCGGGCAGTGCGCCGTGCAACATGAGAGAAAACACGGCGAGACTTGCCAACTTACCATCTCCTTCCCTGTCCAAGGCAAACATTGAGGCAAACAGTATAAATTCAAGCACGAAAAGTATAAGCATTCAGGGGCATAGCATATGCAAACACGAGGGTCGTTTTAACATGATCGTTCAGGTGTTTAGTTGTTTCTTGATGCGATGCAGTGACTCGCACCCGGATAGCCGCTAAGCGAGAATGACTTATCTATATGAACATGAGTCGCTGGCATAGCCATAAAGGACCAATCTAGTCAATGACAAGGATGGTTTGCTTCGTGCAAGAACGTGAGGCGCCGTATACCACCCTGTCCAAGTACGTGAGACTATGCGTACATTCAGTCTGTGACGAAGATGGAATGCAGCCAAGAACGTGAGTGCTACAAACCATCTCGTCCTAGAACGTGAGACTGAACGATGAGTTTCATCCGGATCGGATTGGCCCCAGTACCCCAGAACCGTCCGTGGAACTTTACCTCGTTTCCGAGTTGTCCGCGACATGCAGGTCAGGGTCTTTTCCAATTCTATTATTTCGCCAAGCAGGCTACGTGAGTTTCGCCAAGCAGGCTACGTGAGTTTTGCCAAGCAGGCTACGTGATTTCGTTTTTGCCAATAAGGCTACGTGATTACGTTTCCGCCAAGCAGGCTACGTGAGTACACGAGAATACGTGAACATGGATACTTGCAGGTTCGTTCAGGCACGGAATGACTACTTAGTAGTCTTCTGGGGTTTGGATAAAAACAAGGCAACATTACAAGCAGACAAGCATGCGTTTCTAAGGAACATAAGTAAACATGTTTTGCTCGGACCCGAAGGTAAGCCGAGAGATGAAGCCGTTAAGGGACTTAGTATGCGAGGGTCTAAATATAAGCAGCATTTCAATTTCCATGTTCTAGCATAAGCATTACAAGTTGGGATTATTTCCTTAGCTAGGTGCGTTGGATTTATTAGCATGCAGGGGTGATTCACCTAGCGACTAGCATAAATATTCCACATTTTTATGTGTGCTGGCTAAGCAAAGACAAGTTTACCGTAGCCACCCACCTTAGCGATGATTCGCCTCGGTAGAGCGATACGCCGAGCGAGCCTCTGAAAGCCTTAGCCGGGTTCCTGTAGGGACAAGTCTGGATATCCTTTGCTTCTTGATCGAGGCAAAGCGGGTCGGGACAGTTACACTTTTGCCGTTTGAGACGGCAGTCCGCTTGAGCAGAACGGGGTGTTATACTATCTCTAACTGGACTCAATCTAACCTTAGTCTCACTATCTCAGCCAAGTAGATCTAATTTTGGGTGAGGGGTTCACAATCTACCGAACTTAAATTTATCCATCTATCACATAAGGCTACACATCTAGGAAAACTATTTCTCAGATTATTTAATCATGTTACTTAATCCTCAAAGTTTTAACACAAAATATATCATCTATGATATGCCCTTAATCAATTATAAAAGAGAGTCACTAAGTCATGTGATTAGCCTTATGGGGTATATCTAGTACTATCAGTGTCAACTTATACCAGCACGAGGTTTTGTCTTTCCGAAATAGGGGAAGACGGTGAGCAATAATAAAGAATTCAAGGTGAAGGTGACCGAATACAAGTACGGGGTTCAAAGAGAATAAAGAATTCGAAAAGAGAGTTGTCAGGACAGTTGTGGATTAAAATCCTATTTTTGGTAATTTCCTATTTATATGCTCGTATCAGTACAGTTATGTAACCAATACGATGTGTCAGACATGTCTAGGGGCAAGTATATTCGTCTACTACCATATATCTCAATCCACGTAAAGTAGTCGTGCGAAGAGCGAACCAAGCGCACTAAGGTTAGCTAGACCTTAATACACCGATTCTGATTAGGCAATTGTATTATTGTGTGCACCCAATAATACATATGCCATGAGCAAGCTCGATAAAAGAATAAGCTTGCAAAAACTAGGCTATAATAGCAGCATAAATCAAGGTAGTACAACAAACATAAATACGCTGGATTATGATGAAAGAAGGTACATAACAATTCAAGTTCACAAAAGATAAGGCTCCATAATCTCTACAGTTGTCATACTAATTCCTTGTCTAAGTCGATAGTCGACAAAGTAGGGGTATAGTCTCTAAGTTCTACAGTCTGAAAAAAATACTGTCGTCCTAAGCTAGCATACATTTAATGTTATTCATTCACACTTCAATAATAGGGCAAAAGACTATGTGATACTAGGTTGTGAGGTATGCTACCCAACTTATAACAATTAACTAATACTGTAATTGCCTTGAGAAAATTCTTCAGAATAACCTGGTCCTTGTAAATAAAGTATAAACTATTGTTAGGAAAAGATCTTGGTACTTATTAGGGTATCCTCTTACATTACATAGGTCATGGTCGTCCTAAGTCCTAGTCTTAGTGCAAGTGTCAATAGTAAGAACGGAACAGTTACTGGCCTTCTAGGGGAAATGGTCTAACTCGTATCGAGGTGGGGGTACATGTTACGCAATTTAAAACTAAGGGATAAGCGCCAGTCTCAATCTACAAGAATAGCTTAAACCATCAAGTTCTAACTATTAAGCACATAATTTTAAAATTCAAGAGTAACCACCAAAATCCTAGCAAGCTATATATATCCTAACATAGAATAAATTCACTTGGTCTATAATCAGTAGTGTCAGATGGCACGAGTTGAAAGATGAAGAATAGAGGAACAAAATTTGGTCGTCGCACAATTAGCGAACGCTAAGGTCGCAGAGGAACAATATATGAAATTAAAATAGGGGGCTCTAAATAGCATCATGGTTTTCTAAGGAGGAGTGGTATGCTAGTTGCTATGTTCGAGGTATGATCAAGAGAAATATTATATTCATTCTCTTTGGCCTCCTAGGTGTTGTCTACTAATAATAAGACAATGATCTAAGTTTATAGTTCTCCAATACTATCTAACTATGAAGGTTAGGTTCAGTCCTAATATTCAATTTTGGTTTTCTATTGGTTCATCAATACTAGGGTCAAACATTATGGTAAAACTTCTAACTAACTCTAGTAGCATCTATACTACTCTCAAGTCTTCATAATACATCAAGGGATAATGGTAAACCAATCTATAGATAAGGAATTCTAGGGTTCACTAGATATTCTAAACTTAGTGGTGTGTCTATATTCTCGTTGTATTCTTAATAGGTGTGCTACCATAATTATCATCCTAATAACATGGGTTCCTATATTCTAGCATAAGGCTATACTCAAAGAACTATTAGGGAAGTACATGAATCAAGCAGGATGCAATTATTCAGATAGAATAGATTGGAAGAAGGACGAATCATAGTCAATTGTGGATGAGATCCTATGCTCTATTCCTAGGTGCAGGCTTGTTCGGTACAATAACGTAACTGAGACAATATGCTCTCGACCTGCATAGGCCACCACAAAAACATGTCACGCCCCAGTCCCAAAATACATAGGACTAGGAACACGTAAGCATGCCAGCCGCATGGATATAGCAACTCCAATATATGGAAATCTAAATCCACACGTACGCTGTAATATGAAAATTAATCCACAAGTGGTATAAACATATGTCACAAGTCATAGGGTACAATCTAAATCTCATCCACAGAAAATTAATATAAATGAATAACCAGCATCTATATAACTAGATCTCAACATAAGTATCTAAGGATGATAGTTGGATGGAAACAAATCCACTACCAACTCGAATGTAAGAGCAAATACAAAATATGTACAACACAATAACACCATATAAGAACACCAGCTAGCAATCACGGGCTCGAAAAGAGGACATCTACAAAACATATATATCCATCCAATCTGTGCTCCTCCAAATACTCAAGAACAGATACACCTGGCAGAGGACCAGGTCCTCAGAGAGACATAACAAGATACAGAAAAGCGAGCCAACTTGAATACAGTAAATATGCATATAATTTGAAAATAAATAAGTACGCTGTACAAGATAATCTATATGAATGCAAATGAGGACAAATTTTCAACGTATGGGCAAGGGTAGGCTACTCGATCTACCTCACAACTCATACACACGTCAATGGACATCAAAAATTGACATACCGGGGGGGTAGCGACCAGCGAGACTCCAGAAATTGACATACTGCGGGGGTAGCGACCAGCGCGACACACGCCCGTAGTGCGAACTATATACTACGGTTTACCAGAGTAGTTAAAAGCCCATACGCCTAATGATTATCCTCGATGATACTAAGTGCCATGTGTGTGTCAACATATCTAATACATAGTAATGACTGAAAGAAAACTACACATGCAAGAAATATACAAAAATACAATAAATATACAGAAATATACTAAGCATGCAAAATACTGTAAACAATTTGGCAAGGCATCTTGCCTGGCAAGAAAGCTGTAAAGTGTAACGTCCTGAAGTCCAACACACAGGATCAGAAGCTATGGCCGTAGAATAATGTCTCCGGATGCTGAAATAAATATCACCAACGTTCCCAGAATAAGCAAAATAGCTAAAAAGCACTTCCTTTTCGTCCAATTTGGACACAGGGGCAAAATGGTAATTTTGGGTAAAAGTCGGGTCCACGTGTGGCCAACTTTGTATCGAAAAATGTGCCAAAGGTAATAGTCTCTAAATGGAACAAATTATAGGTCAAACAACTCTAAATATCAATACGAACCCAACGGTATATCCAAATGTGGATTCCGATGAGCAGGACACAATTTCGTCCAAAAAGTCAACTGTGGGGCCTGCCAATTGACGATTTGGTCAACCGTCTCAGAATTGCATGAAAATTGGGTCACAGGACCAGCGCGTTACCACGAGTCCAATGGATCAAGTTTTGTCATAATCTGACAAGCGTGCACAAAATGCGCGACTTCCACAAAAGTTGCGACACGGGGTGTGTCCGCGGATACGGGCTGATTCCGGCGCGCACACGCGTCCGAATCAGTTTCCACAAATTTTTAAGTGTCCGGTTACGCTGCGTGCACCGTTCGGTACACTTGGTACACGGCGAGGCGGTCCCGTTTGGCGGGGCGCGCTCCGTTTCACAACTTTTAGAAATCTGAGAAAAGTGGGTTCGCGAAGTTTTGTGACGAATTTAATTCTGTCCACAACAACTAATAATCTAGGGTTATTTAACAGAAAATAAACTAGTTCAAGTGGTCTACGCATACCAAAAGAATCATCTAATTCGAATCTCTGTGCTGGGAGATACGAACTCGACAACATGGGTGGTCACCATAGTTTTCTGCGATCCCAGAATTCGGTCTGCTCGTGCCAACTTGGGCACTATTTTCGCCTATGGGTACACGTTGTTCGAGGTCTGCTATCATACAGATATGGGAGAGGGTTAAGGGATGAGCATACCGGTGAAGACGGAACGACGTTTGATTGAGCGAGTCGACGGAAATCAACTCCGGAACGAAGGTACCTCGTGTGGAAATCTGCAGTTCGCGAGGTCGCAGTCGTCGGGATTGGTTTGGACGGTCTGGTGGGGTTCTCTGGCTGCGGTGGCGGCTCTCTCTAGGTCTAGATGATAAGAGGAGGGTCTGGAGTTTTTGGTTAGGGTTTTATGAAATATATATATATATATATATATATATATATATATATATATATATATATATATATATATATATATATATATAATAGGGAGAGGGGAAGAATGGTTAGTCGCGGGTCCGCGTGTAAAAGGGGGGGGGGAACTTGGCTGCTGTAGCTTGGTCGTGGGAAGGATTTGCTAAGTTGCTAACTTGCTAACCTTTGCTAGTTGGAATCCTAGTAGTTATAGTTATTAGTATATTAGTTATTATTAGTTATTAGTTGTTTATTAATTCTTTCTTTTCTTTTCTTTTCTTTTCCTTTTTCTTATTAAAAAATATATATATACATATATATATATATATATATATATATATATATATATATATATATATATATATATATATATATATATATAAATTTATAGATTAGAATAATGCACACCGTTAGGTTAGCAACTGCTCAAGGGTTCTCTTACATGAAATAAATTTCAAAAAATTCCTAATGGTCCCATAAATCCTCTAAGTGCCCGGACACCTAAAATAAAAATTATTAAAAATCTATTTCTCCCATTTAGCCACTAATACTATAATTAAATTAATAATTAATAAATAAAAAGGGTATATACGATTTTCTAGGATAGGGGTTTTACAATTGCTGAGGATGGTTCTTTGCGGCATAGTATTAGATTATGTGTGCCTAGTGGGGAGCTGCGTGAGGAGGTATTACAGGAAGCACATCGCTCTCAGTATTCCATGTATCCAGGTGCCAACAAGATGTATCGGGATATGCGAGAGAGTGTGTGGTGGTATGGCATGAAGAGAAAAGTGGCACAGTTTGTATCTAGATGCTTAGTGTGCCAGCAGGTGAAAGCCGAGAGGCAGAGGCCAGGTGGTTTACTTTAGCCATTACCCATTCCAGAGTGGAAGTGATATCACATTATTATGAATCTTGTGTTCAGACTATCACGATCTCTAGGAGAAAAAGACACGATTTGGGTCATCGTTGACAGGTTGACCAAGTCGGCCCACTTTTTGCCTTTCAAGGTGTGTTTGTCTAGGGAGAAGCTGACAGAGATGTATGTGAGACAGATCGTCAGGATACGTGGGATTCCCGTCAGCATAGTCTCAGATCAGGATAGTCGTTTCACTTCTCATTTTTGGAGGAGTTTGCAGGCGAGTTTGGGCACCTAGCTCAAGTTCAGTACTGTATATCACCCCCAGATAGATGGACAGTCAGAGAGGACTATTCAGACTCTTGAGGATATGTTGTGCACCTGTATACTAGATTTTGAGGGATCTTGGGAAGACCATCTCCATTTGGTAGAGTTTGCTTATAACAACAACTACCAAGCTAGTATAGAGATGTCACCATTTGAGGCTCTGTACGGTCGGATATGTCGTACTCCCTTGTCATGGGACAATGTTGGAGAGAGAGTTTTGCTAGGGCCAGAGATGGTTGTAGATGCAACGGAGAAGGTTAAGACGATCAGAAACAGACTTCGAGTGGCGCAGGACAGACAACGACATTGGGCCGATAGCCACCGGAGACCTTTAGAGTTTGAGGTATAGTTTTAGATTTTTTTTTGTGCTTGATATTGGTTGTTTGGTACAGATTAAGTTCTTAAGGTTGTATTTTGTTCTGGGTGGGTGGTTTGGTGTTTCTAAGGGTTTTTTCGATACGAGACATGATTCATTTTGGTGGAGATGGAAAGCTTAGTCCGCGATTCATCGGACCTTTCAGTATTCTCGAGAGGGTCGGTGCGGTTGCTTACAGACTGGACTTGCTTACAGACTAGACGATACGTGGCGGATCCTAGTCACGTGTTGGATCACTCTGAGATAGATGTGGGCCCTACTCTTGGCTATCCAGAGCAGCTAGTTGAGATTCTGGATCCAATAGAGAAGGTGCTGAGGAACCAGACTATTTTCTTGGTACGCATCGCATGGAGGCATCACTCTTTGGGAGAGTCTACCTGGGAGAGAGAGGATAAAATGCGAGAGCGTTACCCATGTTTGTTTGTGCCTTGAGGTATGTTCTTTCTTGATTTTGTTCTATTTTTATTTTCTGGGGGTAGTTTCGTTTTTGAATTTTGAGGACAAAATTATTTTAAGGGGGGTAGACTTGTCACTACCATATTTTCTAGGAAAGGATATTTTGATTATTTCATAATTAATTAAATATTATGCATGTTATAAATTTATTTATTTATTGTATTATTTATTTATTGTTAGATGTTATTATATTATTTTAGACTTGTGTTTGTGGACCTAACTAGTTTAGATTAGACCTATGGACCAACATTTAATTCTAGTTAGAATTGATCCCAATAAGAAGTCCAATCATTAGGAGGAGGATTATTTAAGTTAAACCAATTAGACTAGAACCTTCCTTCCTTATTTATTTCTTCATGAGAAGCCCCAAAGGAAATTGTAGACTTTTTATAGTAGCTTGAGGAAGGGGCAAGTGGCCGGCCAAGTATAGATGATGTCACATCCAGTCCCTAGTGAAGGAACACGAGTACGTGGGTACGTCTAGCCTACACCGTAGCATCGGCGGTAGAACTCTTTCTAGGTGGACTATGCTATCTAAATATCTCACAATAATATATAATCTGCCAACAATATCTCAACTCCAAGAAGGATGGCACTAAACTTAATGCAACACAATACTCAATCATAATTCTATAGCACGATAAGATATCAAAGAAGTCTAACATAACTAAGCATTTTAAAATATAACAACAATAAATAGAAATAATATCCTAAACTCAAATATATGCCAAAAATAAATTCGGTACCAAAATGCTAAAGAGAACTATGTAAACTCCCTCACCCAAAATAGGTATTTTGTGTATATTTTATATTATTATATTTATTGTAGATGTTGAATTTATTTAGAGTATTCTCTTAGTTAATTAGAAAATAATTTTTTTTAGTATATTTACTTATATAAATATTTATTTAGAATTATTTTTAGGCTATTTTAGATTATTGAGATTTTTTCATAATTTTTAGTTAATTAAAAGCTAGTAACACTAATTTTCTAGGACTTTGAAGAATTTATTTTATGTTCAAAATTAAATAAAAATATTCCAAAATTTTATTTTAGGTTCTAAATAGTCAAATATATTTTCTAAAATTTTCTGGGAATTTTCTGAATACTTTTAGTATTTATTGGGAGTTATTTAGACTAATAACTAATTTTAGGACTTGTAGAATTTATTGTGTAAGCTCAGGAATATAGAATGGACCCACATTATTTTTTAGGGTTTATAATATTATTATATATTTTCTAGAATTATTTCAAATTTTTTAAAATAATGTTAATATTTATTTTTAGTTAAATGGATAAAACTAATATTTAGAGCTTCTCCTAATTATAGTAGTAAACTTATGAATATAAAATTGTGCCAAATATTTTTCTAGGATTTATAGGTTCAAAATATATTTTATGTAATTTTTCCATATTTTTATGATTATTTTTAATATTTATTTGGAGTTGTTTAGATTTAAAATGACTTAAATAATGTTTTGATAAAGGCAAATCAAAAACAAATTAATATAACAAAAACCAACCAATCAGATTCTGACATGTGTCACCCTCCTATCAACTTTCACTCAGCCGCTCATCCCTATATATATATATATATATATATATATATATTATAACCCTAATTATCCCATTATCTTAGAGAGAGAGAGATTTTGAAGAATTGCCATCTAGGGTTCCTTCATCTTCCACAAGCCATTGCGCATAGTTTTGGACTCCAAACGAGGCCTAGTTTCTTGTGTTAGAAAGATATTAAGGTTAGCTTTCTTATTATATAATTTATTTTACAAAATTATGAGTATTAAGTTCTGGAAAATTCGTAGAGCACAGCATGTCCAAAAATAGATGTGTTTCAATATTTTTGCAATTTCGGGAGAACCAGGAATCAGAATTATGAACCGTTTAAAGTTTTGGAAAGCTAATGTCGAGATAATTGACATATGTTTTTCCCAGAATTTAATTCGAAGTATTTACATATTATTAATTCTGTAGAACTTCTAGGTTAGAATTTAACCATCGGTGCACAATACAAAATTTGTATGTGCCATAATTCCCAAACGAATTTGAATTCGGATGAGCCATAAATTCCAGCATATTTTTGACGCTAAAATCTACAGGAAATCATGCATGAAAGTTGAGTTTGTGTCTGTTGACTTTTCGGTCAACAGATCGCCTCGATTTGCGTGCCATGAGTCTCGAGTTGATAAAATTTAGTTTCTTTGGACAAAATTTAGGAATTTACATAAAAATCAGAATAATAAGATTAAAATAGGATTTTAGAGTAATTATTCTAGAATTAAATAAATTAAAATAAATTATCTTTTGACGTGATAAATTTGTAATACATAGGCTATTTGGACTGTGACTTGGACTCTGATTCATACCAGTAGGAGGACCCCAGGCAAGATACCTTACCAAATTATTTACAGTATTTTTATGCTTAGTATATTTCTGTATATTCATTCCATTTCTGTTTATTTATTGCATGTGTAGTTCATTTTCAGTCATTACTATATATTAGATATGTTGACACACACTTGACACTTAGTATCATAGAGGACAATTATTAGGCGTATGGGCTTTTAACCACTCTGGTAACACCGTAATCACTAGCACGCACTATGGTGGGTCGTGTTCAATGGTGGCTACCCGAGAGATATGTCGATTGATGGAGTCCGAGGGTCGCTACCCCAGAGGTATGTCGGCTGATGATGTCCACTGACGAGCGTGAGGTTGTGAGGATTAGATCGAGTAGCCTACCCTTGCCCATACGTCGAAAAATTGTCCTTATTTGCATTCATATAGATGGTCTTGTACAGCGTACTTATTTATTTTCAAATTATATGCATGTTTACTGTATTCAAATTGGCTCATATTTTCTGTATCTTGTTACGTCCCTCTGAGGACCTGGTCCTCTGCCAGGTGTATCTGCTCTTGAGTATTTGCAGGAGTACGGGCCTGGACCTGACGCATTATTTTCTACCGAGGAGGTCTTACCTTCTGAGCATCTTTGAGTACATCTAGCGATGGATTCTTTTAGCGGATACACTTCTGTCTTCACATTATTTTATATTGGAGACTTTGTACTCCTCTCTCAATTTAGTTTTGGATATAGTCTTTGGTAGTAGATTTGTCTCCACCCGACTATTATTTTGGATATTTTAGACTCCTTGTTCTAGTTTAGTATTTCTTTTCTATGACTTGTTATTGTGTGGATGAGATTAGCATATCTGTGACTTGTGATATTATATATACCACATGTGAGTTTATATTCATATTACAGCGTACGTATGGGTTATGGTTTCCATATATTGGAGTTGCCATATCCATGCGGCTGGCATGCTTACGTGTTCTAGTCCTACGTATTTTTGGGACTGGGGCGTGACAAACTAACTATGCTAACTAGTAATTCGGATAAACCTTCCGGAAATCACTCCAGAACTAGTGGGTCCATGTTTGCACCATCTATAAGCTGAGGTCCGTAATACGTCAGACACCCATCTCTCGGATCTCTGTAAATGTTATACAGTTAGGAATGGAGCGAAGTATAACCAAATAGCAGTTTCAATTAATTGACAAAAACTATAAAGCAGTAAAATAAAGGATGCTATCTACGATGATAATATAACTGATGATCAAGAATAATAGAATAATAGGCAAAACTACCAACAAAAAATATAATCAATGCGTACAAGAATAAAGGAATGAACTATAATGTCAAAAATAGAACAAGGTAATCAATGAACTGAATATGGAATCTACAATATACTATGTATTTGAGATACTAACTAAATATATGATCGGCCTGGGAGATTCAATATTACACTAAGGAGCTAACTCAATCATACGTGAATTGTATGATTAGTTAGTAGCCAATGATTACACTACTAGCCGATATTTCTTGATCAAATATTTAATTGGTATTTCTCCCGCCCTGACTGATACGATGGA